>JAOWBW010000833.1:319211-394158 GCA_026119855.1 Campanula takesimana
TTTGGACGGTGAAACGAAGGGAGTAAAATTATCAAGTTTTAGGCTATCAGGAAGGCCAAAAAAAGCTTAATCGGGTGATGGGGCGCGCGCTCCCTTTAAGGGAGGGAGTGCGCACCCTCTTGTGCACTCAAAACTAATAGTCTGATCAAAGGGGGGCGCGCTTCCTTTAGGGAGGGCGTGCGCACCCTCTTCTTTTGCAGTTTGTCCGTTTTACGTTCAGTCTTCCGGAGGTCATAACTTCTTGATCCGGACTCCGTTTTGGATGTGTAAACTATCGTAGGAAAGCTCTTTTCGAGTTCTACACGATGAATTGGTTTATTCAACTTGAATTAAGGTTCAAATCATGACTAGGTTCTGGTTATTACCCTATGATACTCCGATAGGTGTTTTATCACTCAAAAGGGTATGAATTGGTCCGTTTGTGATCGAGTTTGGAATGATGTAACCGTTTAGGTTCATTTTGGGTGTGTACGTCTTTATGATGCTTTCGTGGGGTTTCTTATTTGAAATCCCTTGTGTGAGAAATGGTACTTGGTTGTTGAGGATCGTGTTCTAGTGTGTGCAAGATTGTTGTTTGATTTAATGTCATTGATAAAGGATTGTGTTGTGACTTAATGTCAATGTTGTGAACTCTTTTATGAGTAACGTGTTTACATCTTTTTGATGTGTTTGTGTGGTTCCCTACTTTGGAATCATGCCCCGATTGTTGTTTAAGCAAGTATTTATATGCTCGTGTTAAAGTCCAGCTGGTACTTGTTGTGGTGTCGGGCAGTGGTAGGGATTATAATGGCACACGAGACAAGTTCATTGTAAGGCTTCTACCAGGTTTCCCATTTTTAACCCCCTTCCTTGGGCCAGAGGTTGGGCACTTTGGGTTATGACTTTGTGTCATTTTTCCCCCGTTGTTGTTGTTGTTGTTATTGTTTGGTTCCGGAACCGGTTTCAGCCCTTTGGTGCTGCTCAGTTGATACCTCTCAGATGGTTATGTTTGATTCGAGAACCTTGGCTCAGTATCCGCTTATGAGTGTTTATTCCCGCCTTATGTGTGGTATGATGAGTTGGCTTTGCCTCTCATGTTATGTGCTAAATGAATGTTTATTGACATTGTTCAATTATGAGTATCATTTCAGCATGTAACGTAGTTGCATTTTAGTAGCTTACTAAGATTTATTCTCACCCCGTTCCTTGTTTATTTGTTTTCCTTCGATAAAGGCGAGCCAAGGGGATAAGTCACTTCACAAGGGAGGACGTCGGGTTGATAATCCATTTTGGAAAGTAAGTGTGGTTTAAAGGTTACGTTATATAAATGTATAACCTTTGGGGTAGTGTAACCGAGACTGTATCCGTGTATCACCTGTTTTGTTAAAGTGTGGTGATTGTACATTTATAAGTAAAGTGTGTAAGCCCTTGGGGCTAAGTACTTTTGGTTGTAAAACTTTATTTGTGGTGTGTTGAAATGAAAGTTTTCAACTTAATGAGTTTGTGATATGAAACATTTATAAAAGAACATTTCGAAAAAATTTCTAAAAGTGTTTTATGACGTCTTCCGTGCGTGTCCTGAACGTGGGGCCAAGTAGGACCACGGGTTGGGGCGCGACAGCATAAGATAGAAGATTTAGGTTTTTTTAGATTATTTAGAATTTAATTATTATTTAGTTTCCTTTTCTTTTGATTTCCTTTTTTTTTATAATTCCTTTTTAGTTTAGGTTTTAGATTTAGTTTTCCCTATAAATACTAGACTAGGTTTTTTATATTTTTTTTATCAATCATGTAGCTAGTAAATATTTTGTAAGGTTTGCAAGGTTGGAGGAGTTGGTTCTTTGTCTATGAAGAACTAATTCACCAACTACGAATTGGAGGTAACTTTTATCAATTCTATGTTTTATTATTTAATTCTTCCAATCCAATCTTTCTTGTTCATCATAATAATCTTAATGCTGTTTTAGAGTTTCAACTTTATGTTAAGATAATTTTGGCTCTTTAACTACTTGGGTATAAATTCTTGCACTTGCGTGGAGATTTATACATTGACCAATATTGTGGTGATTAGATCCAATTGAGGAACTTGCAGAAGTCAAAAAGATCTAGGTTCAAATATTCTTAAGTACTTCATGAACTCTTTGCATGTGAAACGGACCTTGCGGAAAGTAGAACATAAAGAGAGTATTAGGATTGCAACCCGGCCACCTAACCGTCCCAATTCTTAAAATAGTGAATGAACCCTTGAATTGTAATTGGTGTTTTTATATTATTAGCATAGCATAGAAGAGATGATTGTGAATCTTTATTCCGTTAACCTATCATTATATGCTAGTTCATGTTGATCACTTATCTTTTATTTTATTGTTCTTTTTATAGTTGAATAACTTAGAATTAATCCAAGTCTCTGTGGTTCGACCCTTGTCTTTGCATATTGCTTTGACGATAGCTCGTGCACTTGCGAGGTATTATAATTTTGTCTATCAGTTATCCTGAGAACTTTATAATCTTATGAGATTCCAAAAAATGTGAAACCTGAGAGGTGAGGTAGGATGCAAAGAAAATGAAAGAAACATGCTCCTGGAGACTGGAGAAAGAAGAAGTTACTTAACACCAATGTATGAAACTATTGAGTACGGGCAGAAAAGAAAAAAGTTTATTAGTGTTAATTAACCTGCATGTAGCCAGCATTTTCCTCCCCAAGACCAATGCCTCCAACAAGTATGGGATGACATGGGTCAAAATGTTCAATCATCTCATAAGGAACATCGTGGATCTTCAATCTAAGGTATGTTCCTGTTCTGTAACCCTCAATCTCCAACCGTGTGTCCTCATCCAGGTCATTGAGTTCAGCGACATTAATTTGCCTCTGTAGTTCGATCGCCTCCTTAAACTGAAGAAACCAACCAAAAATTACTTTGATTCATTCCAAGCTGCAAATAGCAAGCACAATGGCATCAGAAAACATACCTCGTCACAGAAACTACCTTCATTAGCTTGTTTATTGTCCTTGTATCCATGTCTTTTATCATTGTCCTCATCACGTGAACCAGACCCGTCAAATGTATATTGGAGTTAAGATCACAAAACCAAATTGAAAAACCAAAGAACATTTGAAAATAAGTCGCAACATTTCTCTCTAGCAGATAGTGAATGATTCCAATAATGCAAGCATAACAACATAACAGATGCCGGGACGGACAACCTGCCACCTCCCACATCCCCAGAGGGAGGATTTAAAGGCAGCTGCATTTAAAGTAAAAGTGCAACTCCAAAGAGAGAGAATAACAAGAAAGATAGGGGCCACAAGTAATAATAACATCACAAGGATATTGAGCATCAAACATTGCACGAAGGGCAAGCTTTTTAAGTCTCCTATCTGCAGTTACAGCATCATCCTTGTCCGCCACACTGCCATCACCATTCATCTGATGGCTCTCATACTTCTCACCCGTTTCTAAATCTTCAAATTCGCGAATGCGTCGTCGTCGCTTTGACCTTCAGATGCTTCACCTAGGCGCGCAGCCTTTGACCAATCTCCAGTGACAAAACGATCACGAATGCTTTTAATTTTTTCTTCATTTTCCCATCTTTTGCACCAGCATAATTCACGAATTTGGAACTATCCTCAGTATTTACTTTATCACCATTTGGCATATCCCTCGATTTCTGCGCGCGCGCATACACACAAAAAAATAAAAAATAAAAAATCTTAATGCAAATGTAAATACACTCATCTAGATGACTAGCATAAGCACTTTAGAGTTTTGAGGACATATGCAACATTTAAGAATAGCAGCTTAAGTACAAACCTTGCTTCCTAGACCTTTTGGCTTAAAAAATTCACCATCACTTTCATCTTCATCTACAGAAGCTGTTGGGTTTGCAGAATTCCCATAAACAAGTTGCATAAGATTAGTGTTCTGTCTTAACACAGTCCTATCTACCAGAGACTCCTTCCATTTTGAAGTATTCCCCATGTCATCTGTTGTGAGCAAAACATTAAGAAACCAAAAGGAATAACAATTTGCTGCAATCAAACAATTATTCTCTAAATAAACTATTGCAATGATTGATGATCTATCTTTGATCTCATGTACATGTGAATTTTATTTTTATTTTGTTCGTGTTTGGATGCCAAGCATGGCTCTCCCATAAACTCATTAAATATAATATCGCTTGTATCTATTCTTGTGTGATGCCCAAATTTGGGCGCAACTGGAAATATTGAAGTAAAGAAATATATCCGAAACAATATTTACCTTCTAGACCATTGTCGTCTTCATCGACCTCGGAATACTCAGATCCGGAAGATATTTTGTCATCCACATCATCTTCTAATTCCTCATCGTCATCCGAATTCTGCAGCGTACAACAAATTGTATGAGTATACCCTTTTTTACCGAATACCATACTCAAAGCTTTAGGGCAAGTCCAATGGTAGTCCTTGTTGTATGGGTATCAAAACCAAACTTTGATACCCATGGACACTATTCACATGGGTATCAAAAAAATGCTTCTCCAATGATGGGTATCAAATATTTGGTATCAAATTATCTTTTTGTAGTTAAATTTCAAATAAATTATAAAGTAAAATAAAATTACTATTAAATAATAATTAAATTTAAATATAATTTTTTAAATAATCATTAAATTAATAATTAATATAAATAGTTTTTACTCATTTGTTAATTTAATGCAATATACACAAAATATTCATTCAATGAAAGAAACAGCCAAATAAAAACTGATAAAAGAAAAAGCAAACAACATAACTCGTTTTCATGGCTATATTACTGTTACTTTGTTCAAATAAATTTTAAATTAAAAAATAGTACTACTTTTTCTGTCCCAAAACAGTTGTTTTAAAAAAATTCACACATGTTAAAAAAACAATTATTACTTTTTAAATAAATTAAATTATTTTTGAACAATAAATCTATCTTAAAACTAAAATTACAAGTATTTTGGTACGGAAGGGTTATTTCTACCGAAGCTAACTCATGTGGCCCTGATTATTTGAGGATACCAACAAAAAAGGATTGATAACAGTAAAAAAAAAAAAAAGGAAAAAGTCATAATATTACCGATGTGTGAAGATTGAAAGGTTTGAAAAGTTCTCTTTGAAAAAAAAAAAATCAGTCATATAAAAACTGATAAAAGAAAAAGCAAACATAACTCGTTTTCTTGGCTATATTACTGTTTCTTTGTTCAAATAAATTTTAAATTAAAAAAAAAATAGTACTACTTTTTCTGTCCCAAAATAGTAGTTGTTTTAAAAAAAATCACACATGTTAAAAATCAATTATTACTTATAAAATAAATTAAATTGTTTTTGGACAATAAATCTATCTTAAAACTAAAATTACAAGTATTTTGAGACGGAAGGGTTATTTCTGCCGAAGTTAACTCATGTGGCCCTGATTATTTGTAAGATACCAACAAAAAAGGATTGATAACAGAAAAAAAAAAAAAAAAAAATGAAAAAGTCATAATATTACCGATGTGTGAAGATTGAAAGGTTTGAAAAGTTTTCTTTGAAAAAAAAAATAAAAATTGAATTGGAAGGGGACAAGGGTCACGTGGGGTTGTCCCCCTTGTGTTTCATCCGGATTTCGCCCAAATAGGCGCATGTTATTCACCCAAAAGGTCCCAGCCATGGTAGCAATTTTGGTACCTCTCTTGGGACTAAACCTAATTTTGGTACCCATCAAATTTGCTATTGGAGACACAAAGACCTTCACATGGTTTCAAATTTTGTTTTGATACCCATGGTTGGACTTGCCCTTACTGTTGAAGAAGTGGATGCTTTGTCTAGGGTAACCAAGTATTGAAGAAAGTGGGCACCGTATATATTTCGTAAATTGATAAAATATGTAACATCAATAAGACCAAGTTTAATTGCAACTGACAACAACCATTTCAAGAATCACTTGATGAATGAGAGTCATCCTTGGTCATAATATTCCACTCTGAATCTTTGAAAATGATGGTACACAACCAGTTTACAATAGTAAAAATAGCAAAAATGTGAGCAGGTGATTTTTGCAAAATATCACCATCCGGTGTATCATTAAAAAAAAAAATTAAAAAAAAAATGGGCACATATTTCAGAGTTTACCAACTTCATCTACATTATTTCCACATCTTCTTTATCTAGTTTCATATGCAGTCTCTGAAAAATCACAGACTTAGCGTTACTCATTGCTTTGCAAATTTATAGGTCAAACCCTATTGGCCTTCTAGATTCACGTAAGTTTTTAAAGATAATTATCTGCTCAAAACTGGCAAGGTTAAGAAAAAGGGGTGGGGTGGGGTGGGGGTGTTTCTTTTCCTTTTTCTCATGTTCCGGTTCAATGTTGCTTCTTTCAATTTTTATCTTGAAAGCAATCATTATCTTTCCCCTCCTAAATTGTTCCAATTTCTAGTATTAGTAAGAAAATAATGATGAAGAGAAAAAACAGACACAAAAGACAGTAGTGAAGGAGGGAAAAGAGAGAGAGAGAGAGAGAGAGACCACAGGATAGACAAGAATTTTAGGGTAACCCAAAAGTTTTCATAAGGATTCATGTTGGGACTAAGGCTTTGTTAGTGATTTTACAATGACGTATGAGGATTCATGTTAGCAGACCCCAAATCATTTTGGGAATAAGGTTTAGTAGTTGTTGTTGGTGTTGTTCTTGGCCCCAAGACGCTAATCTAAGCCTTAGTAGCACACAGTCCCTACTTACACAACAAACAACCATTTCCCACTCATAATAGGCTGAAAACAAGGGTCCTACACAACGACCAAGTGAATTAATCACCCAAGGAGGTGTGAACCCCCGACCTTACCTTGCAGCAACCCTAGAAGACAGGTGAAAGCCACGTAAACGTAAGACAACCTAATCTGATGTAGTTAACAGAATCCCAACAAGAAGGGATGAAAGCAAAATTTCCGGTAGTTAGAAGCAGTTAGCAAATGGATAAACACCACAGGTGTATCTGTTTCATGTGTGATGTGTTAACTTCTTTGGTGTGAGGCTGAAGAACCTTAGGTGTAATGACTGTGGACCCTCGATATGATCCCTATCTAATTTTATCTCCCAGTTCTTCTCTTACCTAGTAATCAAATCTGAAATTTCATACACATCTTCCGATTCCCACTTCCGACGCAACCCTTAAATTATCTTAAAGAAGGTTAACACACATGCCGCGGGAATAACCTTAATGCATATAATTTTTAGATCGTAAGACCAAGTGGTAGAATATCTGTTGGGCTACCTAAAGTAGCCATATCTCCTTTTTTCGGACTTGGTATCGGCTTCCTAAAGGGGTATGACTTTAAGCTCAATGTAGCATAGTGAAGTACACAGTAACAACAGATGGAAGAAAAAGAACACAAACACCACTCAGTACCATCACACGGTGGCAGGCTTCCACCATAAGAACAGTAGAACTGCAAAAAGAAGCTTATCAAGAATAATGCTCAGTCCATTAACAAAAAAAACCGTAACAACGTTACCTCTTCAACATCAAGCTGATTCCCAAAAACTGCTCTTCTCCTCATCCTTCCCTCATGATGTTCGATGTGTTCCTTCAAGTTATCTTCTGAAAGAGCCTGCTGCTCCACTGAATTATTATTCTGTCCATCAGAGTTGTCATCAAGAGTTCTTGTTTTAGCTTCATCTTTAAAATTCAAACAATCCAGATCTTCAGCATCACTTTCCTCGTCAGAACCATCAGTTAATGAATTATCCGCAGTTTGATACTGCTCATCTCTTGCGTCACTTGGAACTTCAGGTGAAACATTGGCGTCTTTGATTAATAAATCAATGCCGCTTCTCTCCAATTCAATGTCAGCAGAATAATTTGTACTTTGAAGTGATTTCACCATGACTACGCCTACATCTTGATCCTTTCCTGTAACAATATAGACCCAATCAACACAATAACAGAATTTATAATTGAGCATGACTATGGGTACCGACATATTGTCCCAATTATACGTCCAGTCCATATGGCGATGCATGTAATGGGTTTGGTATGATATCACTTAACAGTAGGGCCACAAACTAACCAACCAAATGCATTGCCACACAGGATATAATATGTTATATCATTTAATCAGAACTGTTGCATCCAATAATAATTATAAAAAAAATATCAAAAAAGAATAACAAACCCTTACGAGCTTGACTCTCGTACTCACCATCATTTTTAGAATACTGCACAAAGTGATCGTTAATGGTTACGTAGACACCATCGTTATCATATATGAGATTCCCCAATCCAGACATTGGTGCGTACAATAGCTTCTCTTTGTCACGCAGTCCCTTCTTTTTAGCTGCTGATGGTAAAGGACATGGATCAGCTACGCCTGTAACGCCAGCTAAACTGTAGTCACCCACTCCAGCAATATGAACCTGATAACAAACATCAATTAGTTCACGCAAGTCACCATGGCACAAGCGACGCACATCCATCATAATAATAATACTACCTCAGTCCCAAAATAATGTCATACTTTGACTATCTAGGTCAATTTGATTAAACTTCAACCAAAATTTTATATCTAAACATCTATATTGATGCACGGTTAGAAACAATATCAATATTAGTTTTTACAAGTTCTTTAGAAAATCATTAATATTTAATGTTCCCTCCATCTCGGAAAGATAGTCCCACATTTATCTCGGTGGTCAAGTTGATTGAGCTTTGACAAAGCTTTTGCGAGACTTAAATTATCCTAGTGACATTCTAAAAATTGTTATTGATGAACCATTATTAATAATACCAACAACTTTGTTTACAATCTAAAAAATATTACTCCCTCCGTCCCGGACTAAGGTTC
The DNA here is from genome assembly GCA_026119855.1 of Campanula takesimana. Lineage (NCBI taxonomy): Eukaryota > Viridiplantae > Streptophyta > Magnoliopsida > Asterales > Campanulaceae > Campanula > Campanula takesimana. Next base: position 328,024 of record JAOWBW010000833.1, read on the forward strand.
TTAGTTTGACTTTACACGGAGATTAAGAAAAAGTAAATGTTGTACGAAAAAGTAAGAGAAAGTAGGAGAGATAAAGTGGGTAGGGAGTTTTTGTTGTAGGAATGACAAGTGGGTCCCATGGTCCATTTTAGGTAATAAAGCAACTAAGAACCTTAGTCTGGGACAAACCAAAAAGGAAAGTAAGAACCTTAGTCTGGGACGGAGGGAGTACTAAATTTCCATATATTCTTAATCAAAGTTATAAATTAAAGTTGACAACCAAAACCAAAATGACAGTATCTTTCCCTGATGACGCAGACGCAGGGAGTGAAATTTTGGTTAAATTTCAATCAAGTTGACCAAGAAAATCAAAGTAGTGACATTTACTCTATTTTATAATATAGCATTTAGAATGAGTTTAGGTACTAAGGTGGTCAAGTACTGATAACCCTATTTGCTTAACACACACACACACACAGCACATACAGAGGACACATCAAGATACCAGCATACATCTTGAAAAGAGGCTCATGTAATGGAAAGAACACGTTAAGAGGGTAAAAACTCAGAAGAAGTAGTAAGGCCAGCATGGTTGAATAAAGACATAACAAATCAATGTGGTTTATATAATTAAGCATATTAATAGCATCTTATGAAAAATAACATGAGGTCAATAGAACCTGTTAAGAGGGTGAGCTCGTAAAAAGTAGTAAGGCCAGCATGGTTGAGACTTGATAGTAGACATAAGAAATCTACATGGCTTTTATGATTAAGCATATTAATAGCATCTTTAAAAAAATCGATAACTAAATCCGCAAGTATCCATTAGAACGGTACAGGATGGTATAGCTTGTACAAATAGCATAATGATGCATAACCCAAAAACCCTACAGACGCAAGTGACAAAGACCTAAGCAAATTTTATTAACTTCTGTGTACACGCTCGTCTAGGATGGATGCTCGGGGCAAAATCTATGTGTCTACATCACCTGCAACCTGTATGAAAGTGAGTAGACACACAACATCCATTAATACTCTGAAAACCATGTCTTGGCTTGATTCATAAGTGCGCAAGAATAGCAAATGAAGGACAAACTACATTTACCCACCCAAAGTATACACGAAATCCCACTTTGCAAGCTCGCATGAATTTTGTCCCGATGCGGTGCCTCATGTTAAAATAATCCCACTTTGCCCCTTGGATCCCAACGGTCGTTAGAAATTTAACTTAATTAGTCATGTGCTTGTCACTTGATGTGCTATTTGTGTCATTTAACTCTAAAACTTAAGGGCTTCATTGTCAATTAACTTTGAAATATTCTCAAGTCTTCACCACCCTGACCGCACCACCACTATCACCATTGAACTGCCCCAACCACCATGACAACCATCACCACCATTGAACTACCACCGCCAAACTGACTCCAAACCACCACTAAGTAGACACACAACATCCGTTAATTCAGATGTCAAGATACTTGATCAAAATGGGTCCCACAAAACGAATACATGACCACATGTAAAAAATATATATATATATATATATATCAACTGAACTCGAGTACACATCACTCACAAATAGTTAAACAAGAGACTAAAATCATAATAGAAGTAAAGAAGAACATGCCTTAGTTCCTCTTTTCATGTTACACCCACGCAAATAACCATACAATACGACATTTCTGTCACACTTCTTATTTGTATGAACCCTCTCTCGTGACGTGACATCTTCAATACGATCTACCAAAATGTAAGGATGAGAAGCTCGCCATGAAAGAGGATGAAATTTCATAACTGAAATGAACCTCGCAAGATTATGAATTTCTCTTTTGGTGTACCTGGCAGTTCATAAAACATAGGCAGCTCTGTAAAAAAGGATTGCTCCCATTCAATTCAGCAACAAACATATATTAGAGATAAAAGTCACGAGAACTCACTTTCCATTAATAAGACCAGATAAATAAAATAATTTTGCCCCATCATAGATTTCAGTCCAAAATCGATGCTTGAGTCTCTGTTTTGTCTTTTTAAGTTTCTTCACATCTTTGAACTTATCAAGATGCGTAAGGACGCCCATAACCTTGGGAAACCCATGAACTTGCAAGATGTTAAGGAACTCGAAAGTTTCCTGCAAGGAGAAGGCCATATTACATTCATAACTACACATTACTAATTTAATCATCACTGTTAGAGTTATCAACGCAAATGTGAGAACGAGAATCAAAAACAAAAGCATCCACTCATGCCCAATAAAGCTCGGATAAAGCAGGAAGCAAACAATTTGGCACCAAATCTGTTCTACCAATATAATCGAATGTCCCAAATCCTTTATCCCAAAGAGATGCACAATCAATTAGCTGCTCCAAAAGTCAACTTAAACCAAAACTTAGCTAACAAACATTATGGCTTTCGGGTCCTTCCAACAAACAATTGTAAGAGAACCACATTTTTATACCAACATATGTCCCTTACTTCTCACAATGCCCTGACCAATTGCCAAGAGACGAGCCTTGAGAAAACCCAACTCCGAATCAAAATATAATATAAAGTAATCCACACACCCTGTCGATCGAGGAAAAGAAGGGAATGTGATTCTCTCTCCTCCTCAACACATATGAGACATCTGAGCTCAATGCTTTATTAGCCTCCTCCTATGTTGGGTGTCAATAACAAATTTCCCCATCAAAAATCGAGATAAAAGTGACTGCGTAAAGTATGATACATATCCATTAAAAAAAAAAATGTAACAGAAGCGCAAATATATGTAGGAATGACATGAAGAAGCATACATGGACTAATAAGAAGAATCATAATGTGTTCAAAGGCTCCTCCACGCACAAGGATCATGTCAATAGTCAAAGGACAGGCACAACGAAGTAGTAAGAAAGTAATTCCCTGTACTTACAATCATGGGATATCTAGATAGCATAAAAATTCATATATATATGAGATACTATCACAAGTAGATGTATTTGAAATAAGAGCCCCAATGCACCATGGTGAGGATAACCTACAAATGTCAAGGGAAATGGAAGAAATGCAGTCTGCCTCCTAGTAATGACTATACCCAAAACTGAAGGACAGTCATGCAGATGATGTCTTTTACACACCAGTCACCCATTGCATTTCATCAATCGTAAAACTTTACGAGTTGACCATCCCACAATCCAGCCAGATAATGATACTCACATAATTCAATGAGGTAAGCGGATACAAGTAATATGTATTTGAGTAATTATGCATTAGATTTCAAAAGTCCCACAAAACCAAGTGCGTATCAATTTGCTTTCAGGTCAAACTTACATTTACAAAGAAGAAAGGACTCACCATTTCGAAGCCATAACTTCCATCAATGAGAAGCAGTGCTAAATCAGCAAACTTTGCAGCATCAATCATACCATTTATATCATTCGGGCACTCCACAAATTGAAGTCGTCTTTGCTTGCCTGACATAAATATTTATCACATGCAATTACTTAAAAAAAAAAATCTTGATATTAAAAACTCCATCACGGTTTTGTCTAGACAAAAACAATAATAAGTAATATACAGAATCTGCACCTGACACAATGGTGATGGGGCCACGAACTTCAGATATACTCTGCTTGGTATAGTGCTTAATAAGAGACTTCATTAGAAGGGACTTGCCAACCTAATGACCAAAATTACAAAATCAAAATTCAGGATATCAATAGTATTATAATCAATCCGTGTTCACATTACAAATATTAAAGGTAACAAAAGGATGAATTATTTAGCAAGGGGTAAGAAAGATCAAGAACAACAAAAGTAAAAACACCTGAGGCGGGCCTTGCACAACTATAACAAAGGGAGCAGGTTCCCCAGTGTTTCGATCAATTGTGGGGATATGAAGCCTCCGCTGCTCTTTCTCGGTAGCTCGAGACTGTAACCGCTTTGCTTTAACAGAAGAATTAAAAGAAAATGCCTACGAGATTTTAACAATATAATTAGATTACTATGTTCCAAATAGTACCATAATGAAATACTCTACAAAGACAATTTCAAGAACCAAAATTAGCTGATTTCTCACCATGAGAACCATCGTTCACAAGTTCTAATAGTCACTATGCTAGCTATGGCGGCAAGCCAAATTAAATGTCGGAGCAAACCCTAAAACTATAGGACCAAAACGTTTATTCGGAAACGGAAAAAACAAAAAGTAACGGAAACAATTAAGCATTAGTATTACCTTGGGGTTTTGCCGTTTTTCGACGTCGGAGTTGACATTCTTCTTCTTCTTACTGGTTTTGGACTTCTTTACCGCGGAGGGACCGGATTGACGGGACCTATGAGATTTATGAGACAGCTCTTGGCTGCCACTGTCGATTCCCATCACTGTCTTCACGCCGCGAGCGCCTGCGAAAGAGAGTTAGCGATGCCGCGAATATTCTTTCACCTGCCGCAGTCACCCTAAATTACCTGCGATGATGTTTTTTGCTTATAACTTTAGGTTTAGGGTATTCCGATGGGAATAGTTTGAGAAAAATTTCCCAGGGATCCCCGCCCAAATTTTATTTCTTTTCTAGGAGAGCTGTTTTGTAAATACTCCATCCGTCTCAAAACAACTTGCACCATTTTGGAAATGCACGGGAATTAAGGAGAGAATATATATATTCAGATATATTATTAACTAGTGGGTAACCCGTGCTTTTGCACGGGAAACTAATTTACTATTATTATTTATAATATTTAATATAATAACTATTATTATTTACTAATAATATTAATAGTAATAATTAACCTATATAGTAACTACTGTGATTAATTAATACTCTCTCCGTCCCAGAAAAAGAGTCTTACCTTGTTTGTGCACACTTATTAAAGAAACAATAGAAAATTAGTAAACATTGCAAGTGGGTTGAGGGTATAATTGTCCAAAACTCTATTCATTATTTCTCATCATTTGTCATTTCAGGAAATAGACTATTACTCTGGACGTACAAAAATAGAAAGTAGGACTCTTACTCTCGGACGAAGCGGGTACAATCAATAGTAATTATTAACATGTATTGTATAATGATTAACTAATACTATTAATAATAATAGTTAACTTATATAGTAACTATTATGATTAACTAATAATACTATTAATAGTTAACTATCATTATAATTAAACTTTATTTTTAATAATTATAATTAACTATTAAATAAAATTAGTTACTATATAAAGTAACTATTATAGTAATTATTACTAATAATAGTAATAGTTACTATAAGTAGTTAACTATTACTAATAATAGTAATAGTTAACTATAGTACTTAACTATTATAGTTAACTATTATAGTAACTATTACTAATAATAGTAATAGTTAACTATAATACTTAACTATTATAGTTAACTATTACTAATAATAGTAATAAATAACTATAGTAGTTAAGTACTATAGTTAACTATTACTATTCTTAGTAATAGTTAACTATAATAGTTACCCTTTATAGTAATTAATATTATTAGCTAATACTATTAGTTAATAGAAAAAAAATGAAAAGTCACTTACTTATTAGGGTAGATTTGATGTGGCATCACCAAATTCATTCTTCCCCCATGACTTGTCCACATGGCAACACCACATCCCTCTTCACCAACTTTAATATATATATATATAAGATTTGAGTGTATTAGAAGATGATTAAATATATATTTTTATTAATTCAAGTCACATGAATAAACAATCTTACTAACATTACACCACCACCTCAACCACCGTCCTCACTAACACCGCCGCCGCCATCACCGTCGTCAACACCGCCCAACATCACCACTGTCGCCGCCGACGCCACCACCCACTATCATTACCGGCACCGCCAACGCCACCATCACAATCCATCCACAACCACAAAAAAAACCCACAACAAATTGACAGTCACCGTCACTTAAACAACAAATTTTGAAAAAAATGCAAACACACACATCAATGAAGATTTCCCCATAAATTCTCTATTGTTTGACCTCGTTTTGGCACAAAAAACATGACCATTTCAACTATAAATACATCCCTCTTGCTCCATTTTAAGGGACCACAATTTCTACACTCAAAGTTATAATAGTGAAAACACTTGAACTCTCTCAAGTATTTCCAAGGCAAACAAGCAAGGTTCTTGTGAAGGTTTAGGTACTCTCTCATTTCACCTCTTACTTTCATTTAGTTTAAATCATTGCAATCCCCGTAAATTAGGACATGACACTAAAGGTTGTTTCACTTCATTGAAGTTGACCAGCAAGTTATCTCCATATATTTCAATCCCCTTTAACCCCCAAGACTCTTTAATTTTGTAAGCATAGGGAGAATCAAAACTTTAGACGTTGAATACTAATTTGTGAGACAGGCTGTTGGGTATGCTTATTTCTTAACCCTCCCAAATTATGTTAGAATTGATTGATACCATCACCTATGCTTATTTTATGGACTTTAGGATCTTACGTAAGAAGTTTTATAACTTCAATTTTTAGCTAAGTCCTTTTTAGAATAGGCTTAGTGGTTAGGGCTTATGCTTAGAATTGAGGTTTCAATTACCGAAGACCAAGTATAATGCGTAGGACATTTCATGCGCAGAGCATCACTTGCTCATTCTCCATGCGCAGAGCATCGCCTGCTCATTTCCATGCGCAGAGCATCACCTGCTCATTCTCCGCGCGCATAGCATTATCTGCTCCCTTTCATGTGGAGAACAACACTTGCTTAGTTTCCATTAGCAGAACGTCTGCACACTCTCTATACGCAAGACTTCTATGAGCAGAGCAGATTAACTTAGTCCTTATGCTTATCTTTCAACAACCTTATATTCTTGAAGCTTGGAAAGCGCTTATACTTAATCTCAAGATTTGAAGAAGACCAAGGAGCAAGCATGAAGACCATGCGCAGATCATCACCTGCGCATCCATCTCTTGCGCATGACTCCTATGTGCAGGTCCTTCAGACCTGGTCCTTAACACTTCAATAGTTCTCTTAGCTTTGGATTTGAGGTCTCGTGCAAATGACTAAATGGGATGCGCATGACTCTCATGCGCAGCACATCTTATGCGCACTCAATGCGCATGGCTTCCATGCGCGCGCATACTTACCTTAGTCAATTCTCTCATTTCCTGACCTCACCTTTTAGAAGCTTGGAAAGCGTCATGACAAGATACGCTTTTTGTAATGAGCTAAAGTGCTGATGTGTACATACGACAAAGCAAGCACACTCAGCAGATCCAATGGTGGAGATGCGCTCAAGAGAAATATTTCAAACGAAGACAACTGTCAACCTTCTAGAAGAAGCTTTTTGAATTTGGTCTTCATGCTCAGTCTCCAACGTCTCTATATCACCTGCGCACCAATCATATTGTGCCAGGTCATCAACCTTGATCAGAGCTCCAACGGCTATAAAGGACATCTGCTCACCAATCATATTGTGCCAGCTCATCGTCTTTGCTCAGAGCTCCAACGGCTAGTTTTAAAGCTCTCTGCTATAAATAGCCTGCTCATCATCATTTCCAAGCTGCTTGAGTTTTTGCTTCCAAAGAGAAAGTTTGAAGTTTTGAAGATTGCCTGCTCATTTCCAGATTCCTCAAGAACAGCCTTCATATCTCCAAACCTTACCAAGCCCAGATCCTAAAGCCTTGTATCACCCAGAATTCTTCGTGCTCTTCATCCCATAGACACACCTTCATACCCTTGTTGCCCCTTTGGGACCAACAAGTGGTATCAGAGCAAACACCTTCATAAAAAAACTTGTTTTGTTTTTCAAGATTAACTGCCTGGGTGCCGATTCAAGTTGGCTTCAAAATCTTGGGCAATGGCTAACTATTCACATGTTCCAGTGTTGAATGAAGATCACTTCGAAATCTGGAAGCACTGCATGCTCACTCATTTTTCTTCCATCGACGAGATCCTCCATGACATCGTTCTTGAAGGACCATACATTCCAATAAAATCTAATCCTGATGCTGCTACCAACAAAGACAATCCTACAATCAAGAAGGTCAAAGAGGAATGGACCGATGAAGAAAAGAAATGGGTTGGCTATGATGGAAGAGCAAGAAACATCATTCTTAGCACTCTAGACCTCTCCACGCATAATCAAATTATGAGCGGTGGAACTGCAAAGGAACTATGAGATGCTATTGAAGGATATGTGAATGGAGACAAAGTAAGCAAGGAAAACAAAAGATTTGTGGTGCAAAGAAAATTCAACTGCTTCATGAGAAAAGATGGTGAAACCTTGAGACAAACTTATGATCGCTTCTGTGCTGTTGTAAACTCTTGTAAATCTCTTGGAACTGCTTTCACTAATAAAGAAGTCAATTCTCAATTCTTAGATGCGCTAGGTTCCAGATATGTGCACAAGGCAAGTCATCTGGAAGATTCTGGATTTCTAGATACTTGGCCTCTGCGCAGCTTATACGCTAACTTAAAAGTGTATGAGCTAAAACTTGATCGAATTGATGAAACTGAAGGCAAAGGAAAACTTGTCTCCTATGTTGCTCAAAAGGAACCTGCGCATGCTCAAACCTCAGACAAAGTCTCCACTTCCTCTTTACTTGAAATGGATGATGATGATTTCGCTATGTTTGTAAAGCGATTTCAAAAATTCAGGAAATTCTCTAAACCTGGATCCTCGAGCAAACCACCTGCTAAGTTTTCTCGAGGCAGGGACTCAAAAAGGGATGATGACTTGGTTTTCTACAACTGTAGAAAGACTGGTCATTTCGCATCAAAATGCCAAACTCCAAAATTTGAGTACATGAAGAGGAATACTACGCAAAAATCATCAAAGCAGCGCGGAATGATTGCTGAAGAAGACTGCGCAGAAAAGGAACTGAAAACTTGGATAGAGACTGACACTGAAGACAGTGATGATGACTCTGAGGATGGACTGCTCTGCTTGGTGGCCAATGCTGATGCTGATAGCGATTCAGACAATGATCCCGATACAGACACAAAGGCTGCGCCAATGATAATTCAGAAGAAAGGTCCCACTATAACAGAACTAGTGGAAATGGGACATCTGACTCCAAGCTGACAGAATGGCAAGTACTTATTTGCCAGAGCAGACCTATCAAAGAAATTTGTAGCTGCGCCTCCACGAAAAGAATCTCTTGAAATTCCTGCTGAAATTGTAATAGAAAATGATGATTCTGCTGCTGAGCGTGAGTCTATTTTCAATCAAGCTGAAAAGGTAATCAAGAAATTTAATTCTATGAAAGAAACAGTTGACTTATCAATTGGAGAAATTTCACAGCTTAAGACGGAGAAAGCTCTTTTCAAATCTGAGATCACCCTCCTTAAGGAGCAGATTAAGAGCATGACTCCTCTTACTTAAAAGAACCGTTTCTTGACAGATCAAAATGCGCTATTTAAAGTAAGAAACGAAGAGTTGGCTGCTCAAGTAGCTGATCTCACAAAGATCACTGATGAGTGGACCAAATCTCGTGTCACTATGGATCAAATTCTAGAATCCCAAAAAGCGAGTAGAGATAAGGAAGGCTTGGGGTTCTCAACTAGTGATAACTTTAAATGCGCAGTTTGCACTGAAAAGGAAAAGTTTACACCACAACAAACTATTGAAATTCCTAAAGCAAAGCATTCTGCTTCAATGGGTAAAGGACAGGAGAAAGTCCAGAGACAAAATTTCCATTATGTCTACCCAAAGAAGCAAACTGGGAAAGCCAAGGGAAAGACTAAAGTTGAACCTTCGCATGACAACTCATATTCTAACTATGGTTGCACTTCAACTTCGAATGTCAAATCTGCACAAAAGGGACATGCGCATGAAAGCCATGCGCCTCAACGCCAGATGCGCATTCTTAAGAAAAGCGCCACCAAACCTCAGAAAATGGTGTTTGTCAAAGCAAGTTCGACTGCTCCAGTTAAGAATGCTAAGCCAAAGAATAGTAAAGAGTTTGTAAAAACCCAATCTATAAGTGGCTTTCATCACTGTGTTGTGTGTGATGGTTTAGGTCACAAGGCTGCAGAATGCCTTTTGCGATTTGCTCCTAATGCCAAGGGACGTAAAAATCCTAAGGTCAGACAGGAGTGGGTTGTCAAAAGTTTCTAACTCTAGGACCCAAGAATAAAGGGGACCTGCGTTTTTAATGTCTATTTTTCAGGTCTCCTGCTTCACTGTGCACTCTTCACAAGCTAAAGCGCATATACGGTATCTCGACAGTGGATGTTCTAGACACATGACTGGAGATATCAACAACCTTGAAGATGTGCATGAAGGAAGAGGTGCCTCAGTAACTTTTGGGGACAACAACAAAGGGCACATTGTTGGATATGGAAAAATCAAAAAGGATAAAGTGTGCATAGAACAGGTCGCGCTCGTAGAAGGTCTCGAACACAACCTTCTCTCCATATCACAATTTTGCGATAAAGGTCTGGAATGCCATTTCACTTCAATGCACTGCTATATCAAAGATGGCAAATCCGAACTCACTTTGCTCACAGGGACTCGTAAGGCAAATGTTTATATCATTGATCTTACTGCTATAAATTCAATCACTAATCTCTGTTTTGTAGCATAGAATGTAAGTGAAAGGAGCTGGCTATGGCACAAGCGCTTAAGTTATTTGAACTTCAAGTATTTGGCTAAGCTAGGAAGGGAAAATCTTATCAAAGGACTTCCCAAAGTAGCTGACCATCATGATAGAAAATGCGCAGCATGCCAGCTCGGTAAACAACCTAAGCAGTCTTTCTCCAGCAAGGTTGCCTCCTCAACTTCCAAATGTTTACAACTGCTTCACATGGACTTGTTTGGACCGGTCATCACCGCGAGCATTGGAGGAAACAAATATACTTTAGTTGTGGTGGATGACTACTCAAGATATACATGGGTTGAAATGATGATATCCAAAGATGACTGCTATGATATCTTGACTGCTCTCTTTCGAAAGCTTCAACAAAGCCTACAACAAGACTCCATATGAGCTATGGAGAGGAAGAGCGCCCAACATTGCTTTCTTCAAAAAAATTTGCTGCAAATGCTACATCCTTTATAACGGCAAAGATCATAGAGGTAAATTCGACGCCAAAGCAGATGAAGGTATTTTTTTGGGTATGCCAAACATTCTAAAGCTTTTCGTGTTTTTAATAGAACTACTCTAGTAATTGTAGAATCTGTACATGTTACTTTTGATTAGCATTCTCTCCTTGAGCCACATTTGACTCCAAATGATTCTGATGATTCTGTTGAGAATGATGAGACAGGCACGCAGCCTCAAACTGCACATGCGCAGAATGATAATCAAGTTAATCAAAATCAGAATCAAGCAAGTCCATCTTATGCGCCAATTCTGGATACTGCGCCAGAAGTGACGACTCCTGATGCGCAGACACCCCCTCCTGCGCATGATGTTTCTCCGCTTCAGTAAATCACCTTTGATGATCTTGATGCTGGAGCTATTAAAGTACCTATTAAAGATCTTCGTATTCCTACTACTCGCCCTAACTTACCTCCCGAGGTTCGTGAAGTTAGAGATCATCCAACTTCAAACATCATTGGTGATCTCAATGTAGGGGTTCGTTCTAGGAGAGCATCACACTTTGATGATGAATATCACTCCTTTATCTCTCAAATCGAACCAAAGAAGATTGATAAAGCGCTCCAAGATTCAAGCTGGGTTACTGCTATGCAAGAAGAGCTTAACCAATTTGAGCGCTACAAGGTTTGGACTTTAGTACCCAGACCTCATGACCAAGGAGTTATTGGTACAAAATGGGTATTCAGAAACAAGATGGATGAGAATGGAAGCATCACTAGGAACAAAGCAAGGTTGGTTGCGCAAGGCTATAGGCAAGAGGAAGGAATCGACTATGATGAAACTTTTGCGCCTGTGGCAAGACTAGAAGCTATCAGAATTTTCTTAGCTTATGCCTCTCACAAGAAATTCAAGCTTTATCAAATGGATGTGAAGAGCGCATTTCTCAACGGTGGACTCCAAGAGACGGTCTTCGTAGCTCAACCTCCTAGATTTGAAGATAGCAGATTTCCAAATCACGTCTTCAAACTTCAGAAAGCTTTGTATGGACTTAAGCAAGCTCCAAGACCATGGTACGATACTCTATCAAAATTCCTGCTAGAGAAAGGCTTCAAGCGCGGTAAAATCGATACAACTCTTTTTATTGCTAAGTATAATGATCATTCTTTACTTGTTCAAATTTATGTCGATGATATTATATTTGGTTCTACTAATGAGTTACTTTGTAAGCGCTTTGAGAAGCTCATGTAAAGCATGTTTGAAATGAGCATGATGGGAGAACTCACATTCTTCCTCGGACTTCAAATCAAGCAATTGAATGATGGCATCTTCATTAATCAAGCCAAGTACACAAAAGACCTAATCAAGAAATTTGGACTTGAAAACGCTAAAGCATACGACACTCCAATGGCCACGGGCAACAAACTTGACAAAGACCTAAAAGGTAAGAAAGTTGATCAGACTTTATATCGAGGTATGATTGGCTTTCTCCTTTATCTTACTACAAGTAGGCCAGATATTATGTTTAGTGTTTGTGTCTGTGTGCGCTATCAAGCAGATCCTAGAGAAACGCACTTAACTGCTGTTAAACGCATTATTCGTTATCTTTTTGGAACTGTTAACCTTGGACTTTGGTACACCAAAGATTCGAATTTCGATTTGCTAGGTTATTCAGATGCAGACTATGAAGCATGCTCAATTGATAGGAAGAGCACTAGTGGCACTTGCCATTTTCTTGGAAATCGACTTGTTGCGTGGGCAAGCAAGAAGCAAGTTGCTGTGTCCATCTCCACTACAGAAGCTGAATACATTGCTGCTGGAAGTTGCTGCTGCCAAATCCTATGGATGAAGCAACAATTGGTGGACTATGGAATTCATGAAGGAAATTGTCCAATTTTCTGCGACAATATGTCCACCATAGCAGTCTCCAACAATCCTGTCATGCATTCAAAGACAAAGCACATCGACATCAAATATCATTTTCTCAAGGACCACGTGGAAAAAGGGAATATACATTTAGAGCACGTGGGCACAGATAATCAAATTGTTGATATCCTTACAAAGGCTCTTGACGCAAAGAGATTTGTCTTCTTGAGAGGAGAAATGGGTATGCTTGAACTTAGCTAATTGTCCATACAGTTTATCAATACTAATGATTTTTTAGCTTGAATTATTCTCAAGTTCAGAATAGGTTTCATGCACCTGCGCATTACCTACGCAGTGAATGGTGCGCAAGGAGCAAAATGTTTCTACAAGTTCTTTTTAAAATTGTCTATAATGCCGATGCACATAATGTTACATGCGCATTCCATATGAATCTCTCATCAAGAAGAAAGGTCCTTCAACTATTGCACCAAGTCAGGGGGAGCAGCATATGTTTTTGAAGGATGGATTTCTACCTTTCATAAAAACAAACTCATCTGGTTGCGTGCATGGCAATCCTTATCCTACTCTATTGCTTGCTCGTGTCTGTTCTGCACCTCCTGCAACTCTCAGCACTTCACTTCAAATATCTGGCGCAAAAGCAAGTTGCTGCTCAAACCAAGCACTTTCAAGGTGTGCCTACTCAAGTGCGTATCAATTTGCTTTCAGGTCAAACTTACATTTACAAAGAAGAAAGGACTCACCATTTCGAAGCCATAACTTCCATCAATGAGAAGCAGTGCTAAATCAGCAAACTTTGCAGCATCAATCATACCATTTATATCATTCGGGCACTCCACAAATTGAAGTCGTCTTTGCTTGCCTGACATAAATATTTATCACATGCAATTACTTAAAAAAAAATCTTGATATTAAAAACTCCATCACGGTTTTGTCTAGACAAAAACAATAATAAGTAATATACAGAATCTGCACCTGACACAATGGTGATGGGGCCACGAACTTCAGATATATTCTGCTTGGTATAGTGCTTAATAAGAGACTTCATTAGAAGGGACTTGCCAACCTAATGACCAAATTTACAAAATCAAAATTCAGGATATCAATAGTATTATAATCAATCCGTGTTCACATTACAAATATTAAAGGTAACAAAAGGATGAATTATTTAGCAAGGGGTAAGAAAGATCAAGAACAACAAAAGTAAAAACACATGAGGCGGGCCTTGCACAACTATAACAAAGGGAGCAGGTTCCCAGTGTTTCGATCAATTGTGGGGATATGAATCCTCCGCTGCTCTTTCTCGGTAGCTCGAGACTGTAACCGCTTTGCTTTAACAGAAGAATTAAAAGAAAATGCCTAGGATATTTTAACAATATAATTAGATTACTATGTTCCAAATAGTACCATAATGAAATACTCTACAAAGACAATTTCAAGAACCAAAATTAGCTGATTTCTCACCATGAGAACCATCGTTCACAAGTTCTAATAGTCACTATGCTAGCTATGGCGGCAAGCCAAATTAAATGTCGGAGCAAACCCTAAAACTATAGGACCAAAAAGTTTATTCGGAAACGGAAAAAACAAAAAGTAACGGAAACAATTAAGCATTAGTATTACCTTGGGGTTTTGCTGTTTTTCGACGTTGGAGTTGACATTCTTCTTCTTCTTACTGGTTTTGGAATTCTTTACCGCGGAGGGACCGGATTGACGGGACCTATGATATTTATGAGACAGCTCTTGGCTGGCACTGTCGATTCCCATCACTGTCTTCACACCGCTAGCGCCTGCGAAAGAGAGTTAGCGAATATTCTTTCACCTGTAGCCGCAGTCAGCCCTAAATTACCTGCGATGATGTTTTTTTCTTATAACTTTAGGTTTAGGGTATTCCGATGGGAATAGTTAGAGAAAAATTTCCCCAGGGATCCCCGCCCAAATTTTATTTCTTTTCTAGGAGAGCTCTTTTGTAAATACTCCATCCGTCTCAAAACAACTTGCACCATTTTGGAAATGCACGGGAATTAAGGAGAGAGTATATATATTCAGATATATTATTAATTTGAGTGTATTAGAAGATGATTAAATATATATTTTTATTAATTGAAGTCACATGAATAAACAATCTTACTAACATTACACCACCACCTCAACCACCGTCCTCACTACCACCGGCGCCGCCATCACCGTCATCAACACCGCCCAACATCACCACTGTCGCCGCCGCCGACGCCACCACCCACTATCATTACCGACACCGCCAACGCCACCATCACAATCCATCCACAACCACAAAAAACCCACAACAAATTGACAGTCACCGTCACTTAAACAACAAATTTTGAAAGAAATGCAAACACACACATCAATGAAGATTTTCCCCATAAATTCTCTATTGCTTGACCTCGTTTTGGAACCAAAAACATGACCATTTCAACTATAAATACATCCCTCTTGATCCATTTTAAGGGACCACAATTTCTACACTCAAAGTTATAATAGTGAAAACACTTGAACTCTCTCAAGTGTTTCCAAGGCAAACAAGCAAGGTTCTTGTGAAGGTTTAGGTACTCTCTCATTTCATCTCTTAATTTTATTTAGTTTAAAGCATTGCAATCCCCGTAAATTAGGACATGACACCAAAGGTTGTTTCACTTCATTGAAGTTGACCAGCAAGTTATCTCCATATATTTTAATCCCCCTTAACCCCCAAGACTCTTTAATTTTGTAAGCATAGGGAGAATCAAAACCTTAGATGTTGAATACTAATTTGTGAGACAGGCTGTTGGGTATGCTTATTTCTTAACCCTCCCAAATTATGTTAGAATTGATTGATACCATCACCTATGCTTATTTTATGGACTTTAGGATCTTACGTAAGAAGTTTTATAACTTTAATTTTTAGCTAAGTCCTTTTTAGAATAGGCTTAGTGGTTAGAGCTTATGCTTAGAATTGAGGTTTCAATTACCGAAGACCAAGTATAATGCGCAGGACATTTCATGCGCAGAGCATTACTTGCTCATTCTCCATGCGCAGAGCATCCCCTGCTCATTTCCATACGCAGAGCATCACCTGCTCATTCTCCGCGCGCATAGCATTATCTGCTCCCTTTCATGTGGAGAACAACACTTGCTTAGTTTCCATGAGCAGAACGTCTGCACACTCTCTATACGCATGACTTCTATGAGCAGAGCAAATTAACTTGGTCCTTATGCTTATCTTTCAACAACCTTATATTCTTGAATCTTGGAAAGCGCTTATACTTAATCTCAAGATTTGAACAAGACCAAGGAGCAAGCATGAAGACCATGCGCAGATCATCATCTGCGCATCCATCTCTTGCGCATGACTCCTATGCACAGGTCCTTCAGACCTGGTCCTTAAAACTTCAACAGTTCTCTTAGCTTTGGATTTGAGGTCTCATGTAAATGACTAAATGGGATGCGCATGACTCTCATGCGCAGCACATCTTATGCGCACTCAATGCGCATGGCTTCCATGCGCGCGCATACTTACCTTAGTCAATTCTCTCATTTCCTGACCTCACCTTTTAGAAGCTTGGAAAGCGTCATGACAAGCTATGCTTTTTGTAATGAGCCAAAGTGCTGATGTGTACATACGACAAAGCAAGCACACTCAGCAGATCCAATGGTAGAGATGCGCTCAAGAGAAATATTTCAAAAAAAGACAGCTGTCAACCTTCTAGAAGAAGCTTTTTGAATTTGGTCTTCATGCTCAGTCTCCAACGGCTCTATATCACCCGCGCACCAATCATATTGTGCCAGGTCATCAACCTTGATCAGAGCTCCAACGGCTATAAATGACATCTGCTCACCAATCATATTGTGCCAGCTCATCGTCTTTGCTCAGAGCTCCAACGGCTAGTTTAAAACCTCTCTGCTATAAATAGCCTGCTCATCCTTATTTCCAAGCTGCTTGAGTTTTTGCTTCCAAAGAGAAAGTTTGAAGTTTTGAAGATTGCCTGCTCATTTCCAGATTCCTCAAGAACAGCCTTCATATCTTCAAACCTTACCAAGCCCAGATCCTAAAGCCTTGTATCACCCAGAATTCTTCGTGCTCTTCATCTCATAGATTCTTAGAGCCCAGAATTTCTGACACACACACACCTCTTGAAGCTTTGATCATATCGATCTAACTTCTTGAGATACACCGGTTTAGTCTAGGATTTGTTCTTCATAGAATAGATTTTGATTTGAGTTTTGATTCATTGTAATCTTGTAAAAGCTCCTCACATCAATATAAATCTCTCCATTAGAAAATCCAAGACTAACCATCTTGGTAGAGGACGTAGATATTTCATCGATCGAACCTCTCCAAATAGCTTGTTCTTTATTCTCGCTATTTATTTCCTGCTTAATCATTTCTGAATTACTGCTTTGTTTGATCTTATCAGATTGCTATTATTACTGCTGTGATTGTTATTGCTTATTGCCTTAGAATCCTTTTTATCCAACATTTTAAGCCAAAATTAGCGCGTGCATTTTTACCTTCTGCGCAGTATACCCTGCGCAGTTGCTGCTTAATTTTCCGCTGTGCATTTCACACTCTCTCTGCGCGCTATACATAGCTTATTTGAGAACTGTGCGCATAAGCTATTGCTCTGCAAAAGGGTCTGAAAAGAATTTTTAAAACGCTATTCACCCCCCCCTCTAGCATTTTTCATTCCCTTGTTGCCCCTTTGGGACCAACACAAACCCTTAGGCCGGGCAGAGTGGATGTCTAACCACTTCCCACTCCGTAACCTAACCCCCGAACCCAAATATCTGAATCGCTAGACAGATATCTCTCTTGAGAGAGGGACAAATAACATCTTGACTTATCATTCTTCCATACATGAATCCGATTGTGCCAATCGCAGCCTTTATAACTACCTGGTTAAGGGTAGCGTTTGACTACGTCAAACACAACATTCATCATGTAGAATACCATGATAATCTCAGTTCTAACGATATCAAATTGTATAACTATTATGAGATTTAATTATGACATTTGACTATGACATAAATCTCATAACGGGTCTATCTAGTACTTGTTCTCCAATAAGTAACCACAAGTTTAATTCGCATCCTATGCACCATAATTATCACATGATGATCCATTAAGCTCATGCTAGCTCTTCCTAAGTGCTAGGGACAATGATTATTATAATAAACATGCAAAATATATAATAATCTATCTTGTTATCTCGATAACAAATGAAGACATGATGTAACACATAGGTCTTTCTCAAGGGCCTAGGGCATAATATCCAACAATCTCCCACTTTCACTTGGTCCCAATCAACATGTATCCAATACCCATTGAGCTTAGTTATGATCTCTATCATTATTGCAAGCGAGCTTATGTAAGATGATTATCCTTTATTAACATCATTTTGTATTTTGCATATTTTGACATCTCCTATCTTTGACGATTTCTCAAATAAGATAGAAATGTTTGAGTATGTGTTTAAATAAGACATTAGCCTCTTGGCTTGTGTAATAACAATTATTGACACAATGAAGATCCATAAAATTAGTGATACTAGAAACAATTTCTAGTTTACTAATTAGTCTTCTTATCCAAACAACATTCTAATCGCATCTCATGCTACTAGATACTCAACATTTTATAGATTATAAATGGTGTATTTAGAACTCTTCTAATGCCATTATTAAATGTAAACATGTATTTATACTTCAATATTTATCATTGTTGGTTTGAAATAATGTAACCATTACAAGATCATATTTCATTCCATCAAAGATTAAGAATGCATCATTTAGTCCATCTCAAGTACACAAGGATGTTTCTTAACTAGTGACTTTTACTAGGATATGATTGGTATCATCTCATCATACTCCACGTATATGAGACATCCTGTCTTAGTAGATTAACATGGCTTACATGATAGATCAAATTGCCGAAGCATATAGAATTCTAATCATGCACTCTTTGCGCATTAGTCTTTCAATAAGACTAAATCTTGACAAAGGTAATGCCATTAGACATTTTGCAAGTAACCTCTCTAAGAGTCTTGCATAGTGAACTTTTCACTATCTTGTCTATGCTTAGTACTTTTACTTCAACCAATCATCCTTTTAGATTTATCTCCATAAATCTAAATTCCAAGGATATAAGCGGCTTTGACCAAGTCTCTCGTTAAGAAAATCTTTCAAAATGAATTATATATCAACCACATATATTACACTAAGAATCATGTTACCCACTAAATTTATTGTAATCACAAGTTTTATCTTTGATGAATTCAAACTATTTGAATACTACATCAAAATGAAAATTCCACTCCAAGTGGTTTGCTTCAATCAATCTCATGCAACTTGCATATTTTATTAGAATTTTATGGATTAACAAAACTTTTAGGTTGTATCAAACACATGCTAAAGTATGTTCATGTTAAGGAAATCTGTTTTGGCATTCATTTGTCATATTTCATATTCGCGATATGAGGTCATGACAGTCAAAATTCTAATATCCTTAAGCATGACTGTAGGTGACAAGTTTCATCATAATCGATAATATGATTTAATTTTACTCAATTAGTCGTGCTTAATAAAAATGCACTTTGCGATCTATGTCCGTTTTCTCCAAGAAAACTTACTTTCCGCATTGTGGTTTTTAAGCATTCGGGTAGAACAATCAAGTTCCAAACTTGATTATCATACATGGATTACCCTTTTAGATTTCATGACTCCAAGTCATTGATCTAAATCCGTAGCGGACATTGCATCTTGATGGGTGATAGGTCATTCATTCTCAATGATATATTCTTTATTACTTTCTATTACGAGAAATAAATATTTCTTGTTATAGATAGTATCCTATGCAAATCTATATATATATATATATATATATATATATATATTAAAGTTTGCCAAAAGAGCTATGGTATTGACATGTAGACAACAAAAGAGAAAGCTTGCATTTGGAGAAGCCACATCAACAATATACTAATAAATAAGTGACTTTTCATTTTCTTTTCATTAGCTAATACTATTAGCTAATAATAATAGTTACTATAAAGGGTAACTATAATAGTTAACTATTATAGTAACTATTACTATTATTAGTAATAGTTAACTATAATAGTTAACCATTATAGTTAACTATTACTCTTATTAGTAATAGTTACTATTATAGTTAACTATTACTATTATTAGTAATAGCTACTATAATAGTTACCTTATGTAGTAACTAATAGTATTAACTAATGGTATTAAGCAAATAACAGTTAACTATTACTATTATTAGTAATAGTTAACTATAATAGTTAACTATAATAGTTAACTATTAATAGTTATCTATTACTCTTATTAGTAATAGTTAACTATTAAGCAAATAACAGGATAATTTTTTACTTTATTTTTTTCCTTGGGTCATGGATCCGGGTCATCGGTCTGAGTCATGGGTCAAAAATGACCCGTCTCTACCATGAGACGGGTCATAGTGTTCTCATCCAAGTTTTTATCAACGTTTTAATTCATTTACTATATATTTATATTACAAAAATTATTATATAAAAACAAATAAATAATAAATATAGTTACTATAAGGAGTAACTATAATAGTTAACTATTACTATTATTAGTAATAGTTAACTATAATAGTTAACCATTATAGTTAACTATTACTCTTATTAGTAATAGTTACTATTATAGTTAACTATATTAGTTAACTATTACTATTATTAGTAATAGCTATTATAATAGTTACCTTATGTAGTAACTAATAGTATTAGCTAATGATATTAAGCAAATAATAGTTAACTATTAATAGTAACTATTACTATTATTAGTAATAGTTAACTATTAAGCAAATAACAGGTTTTTTTTTTTTTATTTGTTTTTTTTTTTAGCCCTTTGGTCATGGATCCGGGTCATGGGTCCGAGTCACGGGTCAAAAATGATCCGTCTCTACCATGAGACGGGTCATGGTGTTCTCATCCAAGTTTTTATCAACGTTTTAATTCATATACTATATATTTATATTACAAAAATTATTATATAACTTTATTAAATAAAAACAAATAAATAATAAATAAGTTTCCCGTGCAAAGCACGGGTTACCTACTAGTTACTTGTGTATACTTGAACGAATTTTCACAACTCCTTGTAAAACTTTGTTCAACCTCTTCATCTTAGGTTTTATGTCATTTTCTGTGTCTTGAACTATTCGATATATATTTTACTCACACTAGTTTTTTAGAGATAAACGATTTATCTAGAAAGTACTATTTCGAGTAACAAATGATTTGTACTCTTAAGATGTAAAATTAACATTGTTAAGATATCCCATGAAAATACATTTATTATATTTAGGTGTGTGTTTGTCCAAGACAATACTTTTCACAAAAAAGTCACATTCCAAATCTTTATGAAAGACAAACCAAGTTTTCTTTCATTCCATATCTCATATGGTAACCTTTGAACCTCTTTAGATGAAACTCAAATTAGTGTAAGCGCGTCTGTTTTCCAGAACATAATTCATAAGACTTTATTGAAGATCAATTTGACTTTTTATGAGGCGAAAAACTGCAGTTTGCAGACAATATACAAATTTCTGTAACATGCGCTGTACGGCTCATCCCTAGGAGTACAACTAGGTTGCAGCCGTACGCTTGCAGCTATCAGGTTCTATTTTTCTTATTCTGTAGACTTTCTGTATAATTCTCATCAAGTCCAAAGCTCAAATATTCATTACTTCGATCAGATCAGAGTACATCAATACTTTTGCCATGAGGTATCGAAATTGAAATCCTTTATGTTGGGAATATGCATTTGAATCAATGCCTATTGGTTAAGGATATGTCCGCGACGATTTCAAGGATTTGAATTGGAAAGAAAAAGAGAAGAAAGCCTAGAAAAAGTAGAAAATGTGATGTGTTGTGAAAGAAAAAAGGACAATATGATATGTTGTGTAGATAGTTAGATAGTACGGAATGAGAGAAAGTTGGGTAAGAAATGATGCTCCCTCTATCCCATTTTTAGAGTAAAAATTTCCCTAAAAGGCGTCCAATCTTACGGTTAAAAATCCTAAAATCGAAAGGTTACTCCCTCCGCCCTAGAGTAAGAGTCTTACTTTCTATTCTAGTACGTCCCAAAGTAAGAGTCTCTTTCCTAAAATGGTTAAGAATCTTTACTATTCATCTCTCATATATATATATATATATATATATATATATATATATATATATATATAGACACCTCACCTTGGACTACTCACCCCATTTACATACTAATTGGTTTTTGTTAATTTCTGTTAGTTTCATTAAATTTCTGACCGACTTTGTCAGTTTAAGGGGCTAAACTGA
Organism: Campanula takesimana; assembly: GCA_026119855.1. Taxonomy (NCBI): domain Eukaryota; kingdom Viridiplantae; phylum Streptophyta; class Magnoliopsida; order Asterales; family Campanulaceae; genus Campanula; species Campanula takesimana. Next base: position 350,201 of record JAOWBW010000833.1, read on the forward strand.
ATAATAGTGACAACTTTTATGGTCTTTCTATCATTTTGTCATTCTTAAGAGTCAGACGCCTTTCCTTTTTCCCTAAAGGGGTGCACCTCCCACCCTCTATACGGGAGGCGCATGCATCCCAGTGTCAGTTACAAATTTATGCGTAAGTCTTCCTCCATTTCTAATTTGTAACTCCTTCACTATCAATACCACCCAACGAAGATCAGCTCCTGGCCTAAGTTTACCACCAAAACACCCTCTTTCACCAATAAAAGGAGCCCCAACCCTCCTTTGAAAATAATAATAATAATAATAATAATAATAATAATAATAATAATAATAATATATAATAATAATAATAATAATAAATAAAAGAGACTCTTTGGATATCAAAACTCTAGGCAAAACACCCCAAAGTTCACGAACTCTCCATAAAGTTACTCTTTCATTCTCAAGCTAAGGTTTTGTCTTGATTTCTAGGTATGCAATCCCCATACAACTAGGGACATGACCTAAAATACTAGTTCATTACATTAAAGTTGGTTTAAGGTTAAAATAATAAGTTAATTATAATGAGTGGGTCAAGTGAGATTCATTTAATAATTAAAAATGCTATCAAAATTTCATTTTAAAATAGTAACATTAATTATGGATCGCCAAAAAAGCGAAAGAAAGTACTAGCATTTAGGAGAATATGATAAATTTTAGAGGAATAAACTTGTTTTACAAAGACAAAAACCTCTTACCAACAACGACAACAACAAAGCCCTAGTCCCAAAATAATTTGGGGTTGGCTAACATGAATCTTCATATGTCATCGTGAAATTAAAGATGTAAGAAAAGTTTAAGTTAAAAGAAGAAATAAGCGAGAGAGAAAAAAACTAGAAAATGAAAATGAAAAGAAAAGATGTAGAAAAAGTTTATAATTACCTGGTTAAGGATAACGTTTAACTATGTCAAACATAACGTTCATCAAGTGGAAGACCATATTAAATAATTTTAACTACTATGAAATTTAGTTATGATATTTTCCCTTGACATAAATCTCATAATGGGTCAATCCCGTACCTTGTTCTCGAACAACTACCCACAAGTTTATCCACATCTCTATGCACATAATCATGTCATAATTATCCATTAAGCTCATCCTAGCGCTTCATAAGTGCTAGGACAATGATTATTATTCTAAATATATAAAATATAATAATTATAAGCTTGTAATCTCTTATACAAATGAAAGCATGACATAACATTAGGGTCCTTCTCAAAGGCGTAGAGCATAATCACCAGTAATCTCCCATTTGTACTAGGCCAATCAATATGTATCCAATACACATTTAGCTAGTTATGATCATCATTATAGCTTGTGGAAAAGTATGTGTAAGTAGATTATCCTTGTTATCATCATTCAGTACTTTGCATACCTAGACATCTTTGCATATCTTGACATCTCCATTGCCAACGATTTCTCGAAAGATCTGAATGTGTGTTTGGATCATTGATGAGACCTTGGAACCTTAGTTTATGCCATTAAACAATGTATCAAAGTAAGAACTCTATCTTTTTCCTCCTTATCCTCTACTAGAAATCTTTTGATGGGATTTCTACAAGGAATAGGATCAGAATTACCTTGTAGTCGAGGATCGTTCTAAGGAAAGTCGTTCGTAGGTGTAACCAATACACCCAAGTTGGTTGATAAGCTAGGAAGACGCCACAAGTATAGAAAATTACACTTGATAAGGCTTAAGTTTTTCAAAGAACCAAAAAGTATAATAAAACTCTCAAATTGATGAATTGTGTATAATGGATTACAAAAATGGCCTATTTATAGGCTGAAATGGTGATGATTTCTAAGTAGATGATGTCATCTATGATGTAAGCAATAAGAGCATCCACAATGGTAGATCTTTTTTAAAAAGCTTTTTTATGACTTTCACATTCCACATCCTCACCAAGTCACAAATAAAAACTTAAAACTTTTTCCACAATGGTAGAGTTTTTTTTTTCTAACATAGGAAAATGAAGAAAATTAATTCAAATATTCATTACAAGAGCTTTTTGAGAGCTCTTTCTAGAAAGAGTTGCTCTTTAGTAAAGAGATTTTTAAGTATCTCTACAATGGCAAAAAGCTTTATAGAGCTTTTTCATGAAAATAAAAAGCTCACAAAAAGCTTCCATTGTGGATGCTCTAAGCTTTAAATTACAAGATAATGACTACAATTATTATGATGAAATCCAAAGACTTTCCAGCTTTCCAAGAGCATGTGGTGAATGTATCAACCTTATCTTCATTCTAGAATCTTCATGCAACTTGAGAAATTCGGATCTCTCTTTGGGCTGACTTGAAGAGACTTATTTTGGACTCAATTTGGGCTTCAAATTGTGTTCTTTCAGTGGGCCAACATTCTCCACCATAAAACTTCATGTTGCATTCAATTGGACTCCATTCTCTAAGTTTTTCTTGGGCTGAAACAAACTTTCAATGGATCTATTGTGCTTGGACTTGATCCTAAATGAGAATACATTATTCACCCCTTCTTGAGAGTGATTTGTCCTCAAATCGCTACATGCATCAATGTGAGTCAAATCAGCAACATTGAAAACATCATGCACATTATATTCACTAGACAAGTCAAGTCAATAAGCATTATTGTTGATTCGCTCAAGCACTTGAAACGATCCATCTCCCCTTAGTTTTAACTTTGATTTCCGTTGGAGTGGAAAACGCTCCTTTCTCAAATGCAACCAAACCCAATCGCTAGGCTCAAAGATAACCCCATGTCTTCCTTTGTTTGCCTTCTCTTCATACTTTTTGGTCCTTTCTTCAATATTCAGCCTTGTCTTTTCATGGATTTGCTTCACGAACTCAGCCTTCCTTTTCCCATCAAGATTAGACCTTTCACTCACAGGTAAATGAGTTAAATCCATAGGAGTTAAAGGATTAAAGCCATAAACTATCTCAAATGGTGAAAACTTTGTAGCAGAATGCCTTGCACGATTATAAGCAAACTCAACATGGGGTAGACAATCTTCCCATGTCTTGGTGTTTCTACCAATGAGAGTTCTAAGCAAAGCAGAAAGAGTCCTATTAACAACTTTAGTTTGTCCATCAGTTTGTGGGTGACAAGTTGTAGAAAACATGTTCCCAACTTTCCCCACAATGTTTTCCAAAAGTAACTCAAAAATTTTGTGTCACGATCTGGCACGATTGTTCTTGGCACCCCATGCAACCTGACAATTTCTTTGAAAAACAAGTTAGCAACGTGAGAAGCATCACTGGTCTTGTTACATGCTATAAAATGTGCCATTTTGGAAAACCTATCAACAACAACAAAGATTAAGTCTTTATTGTTTTTGGTTCTCGGCAAACCCAAAACAAAGTCCATTGAAAGATCAACCCATGGTTCTTTTGGAATAGGAAGAGGTGTGTATAAACCATGTGGTTGAACCTTGGATTGAGCCTTTTTGCACAAAATGCATTTGTCACAAATCTTTACCACATCACTTTTCATATTTGGCCTAAAGAAATGCTATTGCAGAATGGCTAAAGTTTTATCAATTCCAAAATGTCCCATAAGTCCCCCACCATTTGCTTCACACACCAAAAGTTTCCTAATTGAAGAATTGGGAATGCAAATCTTTGTTTCTTTGAAAAGAAATCCATCATGTTTGAAAAATTTCTCAAAACAACACTTTTCACAAGCTTGAAAATCTGACCAAAATCTTGATCTTTTTCATAAAACTCTTTGATTTGTTCAAAACCAAGCAATTTAGCATCAAGAGTAGAAAGTAAGGCATATCTTCTTGATAAGGCATCAGCAACAATGTTCTCCTTACCTTTCTTGTATTTGATGACATAAGGAAACGATTCAACGAATTCCAAACATTTTGCATGTCTTTTGTTGAGCTTTTGCTGTCCTTTTAAGAACTTTAAAGACTCATGGTCGGTGTGAATCAAAAATTCTTTGGCCCAAACATAATGTTGCCAAGTTTCTAAAGCTCTTACAAAGCGTACAACTCCTTGTCGTAGGTAGGGTAGTTGAGACTTGCCCCACCTAGTTTCTCACTAAAATATGCTACAAGTCTTCCTTCTTGCATTAAGACTGCACCAATACCTGTACCAGAAGCATCACTTTCAATTTCAAATGTTTTATCAAAATTAGGTAAAGCTAAAAGAGGAGCATTGGTCAATTCAAACTTTAAATTTTGAAATGCTTTCTCTTGTTCCTTTCCCCATTTGAATCCTACATTCTTTTTAATCACTTCGGTTAAAGGTGCTGCAAGAGTGCTAAATTTCTTTACAAACCTGCGATAAAAACTTGCTAGCCCATGGAAACTTCTTACCTCACTCACATTTCTTGGACTAGGCCAATCTTGGATTGCTTTTACCTTTTCCATGTCAACGGAAATGCCATTGCTGCTTACAATATAGACAAGAAAACTTACCTCCTTCGTGTAAAACTCACATTTCTTCAAATTGACATAAAGCTTTTCTTCCCCAAGAACACTCAAAACAAGAGTTAAATGTTCATGGTGTTCCTCCAAACCCTTGGAGTAAATCAATATATCATCAAAATACACAACCACAAATTTTCCAATGAAATTTCTTAAAATGTGATTCGTTAGTCGCATGAATGTGCTAGGTGCGTTAGTAAGGCCAAAAGGCATAACTAACCATTCATACAGCCCATGCTTTATTTTGAATGCGGTTTTCCACTCATGACCTTCTTTCATGCGAATCTGATGGTATCCACTTTTTAAATCAATTTTTGAGAAAATTGTGGAACCATGCAATTCATCTAACATATCATCAAGCCTAGGAATAGGATGACGATATTTTATGGTTATGTTGTTTATTGCACGACAATCAACACATAACCTCCATATTTTATCTTTTTTAGGTACTAAAAGAACGGGTACAACACAAGGACTAATACTTTCTCTTTCCAATCCCTTACGTAACAATTCTTCAACTTGACGTTGAATCTCCTTAGTCTCCTCGAGACTAGATCGGTACGCCGGTTTGTTGGGAATTGAAGCTCCAGGAACAAAGTCTATTTGATGCTCGATTCCTCGCATTGGTGGTAATCCCTTTGAAACATCTTCAGAGAAAAGATCTTCGAATTCCTGCAAAAGTGAATGTATGCTGCTCGGTATTTCACCGACAATATCATTAGTCACCAATTTTCCTTCTTTGAATACAAGAAGTACTAATGGTAAACCACAATCAATAGCCTCTTTGATGTCACTTTTTGTTGCTAACATACAAATCCTTTCTCTCGACTCAAGGGATTGAATTTTTTTCTTCCCATGCTTTTCTTTTTCTTTTTTCCTCTCACTCTCAATTTTCTTTTCTCCCTCTCCTTCTTTTTATTTCTCTCTCTCTCTCTTTTTCTTTTTCTTTTTCTCTCTCCTTTTCTTTTTTCTCTCTCTTTTTCATATTTTTGCATCCTCACTTGATCGGTATACACTTGTGTTGGTGTCATAGGCACAAGGATAACATTTCGATCATTGTGAATAAATGAATACTTATTGGTGTATCCATCATGCTTAGCTCTCTTATCAAACTTCCATGGCCTTCCCAAAAGCATATGACATGCTTGCATAGGTACAACATCACATAGTACCTCATCTTCGTACTTGCCAATTTGAAATGGCACGATTACTTGTTTTGTAACTCGAACTTCCCCACAATCGCTTAGCCATTATAGCTTGTATGGCTTGGGGTGCTTTAGAACGGGCAAGCCTAACTTTTCCACCATAGAAGTACTAGCAACATTAGTACAACTACCTCCATCAATAATAACATGACATACCTTGCCATTTACAAAGCATCGGGTGTGGAACAAGTTCTCTCTTTGTGCATCATCCTCGTCCTTCATTTGCAAATTCAAAACTTGCCTTGTAACCAAAAGATCTCCTTGGGCTGGTAATTCTTCCTCCTCAGATTTAATGGATTCATTGTCTCCTTCAACATCTGTCTCATACTCACCATCATCGCGAATAATCATGGCAAGCTTATTTGGACATTGGCTTGCTATGTGACCCCTGCCTTGATATTTAAAACATTTTATGTCACGATTTCGAGAAGTAGAGGAATCATTATAACCTTTAGCAGCCCCTTCACTTTTTGATGCTGGCTTAGAGAAAGAAACTGAAGAAACAGAAGGTTTATCCTCCTTCTTTTTAGAGCTTGCTTTCCAAGTGTTGGTGCGAGCATTTCCCCTCTTCTTGCGCTGTTTTTCCACCTTTACAGCTTGATGCACCAGCTCTTCCATCTCTACATAATGATACATTTCCACTCGATCTTGAATTTCTCGATTCAAACTATTTAGAAAGCGAGCCATTGTAACTTCATGATCTTCCTCCACATTTGCCCTTATCATAAGAATCTCCATTTCCTTGTAAAAGTCCTCCACACTTTTTGTTCCTTGCCTAAGACTTTGCAGCTTATTAAGAAGCTCACGATAATAATAGCTTGGAACAAATCTCCTTCGCATGATTGTCTTCATTTCCCTCTAAGACTCAACAGGTGGTTCCATGTTTCTTCTCCTATTCAAAACCAATTGATCCCACCAAGTTAGTGCATAATCTGAAAATTCTGTGACAACCAATTTTGCCTTCTTGATTTCGGAATATTGGTGGCAATAAAAAAATGAACTCCATCTTTTTCTCCCACTCCAAGTATGCTTATGGATCAGATCTACCATGGAATGCAGAAATTTTCATCTTAATTGAGCTCAAGTTGTTGTCTTCGCGTTGCCTTCTCAAATTTGGCCTCCTTTCTTGCTCAACCTCTCTTTCCACATTAATACTCCCAATTTCCTCTTCTTCACCTCTTTGATTTATGACACCAGTTGGAGGTCTTTGAGAATCCTCATCCAATCTGTCCAACCTTTCGTGCAAAGATTCTATCTCCTCACGTAACAACCTCTTCATTTCCCCATCAAAGCTTGCATTTGGAGAGTGTTCAAATTTTGTTGTTGAGCCTCATCATTGTTTTGAGACATGATGTACCTGTATGACAAGAAAGAAAAAGAAACCTCACAAGAGAATTTCACTCCCTCACGTGTTTCTCTCAATTTTTAGTGGTCACTCAACACTCAAATTCCCTCAAATATAGTCTCACTTTTATTCTCTCTAAGAGCTCTTATCAAACTAATGTTGGTAGTGGTGCCCTAGGCACGTTTAATAAACGTTGTAATTGTTATCATTTATTTCATATCAATAAAAGAGATGTTTTGATTATTATTGTTGTTCATGTTTACTTATAATAATCCCCGTCCCTAGTACTTGTTAAGCACTAGTATAAAGGCTAAATGATCATGAGATGATCATGTTAGATTTATGGGTACTTGTTTGGAACAAGGTACTGGACATGACCCGCTGTATGAGATTTATGTCATGGTCTATGTCATACATATATCTCATATTAGTTATGTCATTTGAATCCTTATACATGAAGTTATTATAGTCTTCCACTTGATGAATATTATGTTTGACATATTCAAACGCTACTTTAACCGAGTAGTTATAAAGGGTATGATTGGCATAATCGGATTCCCGTTGGGAAGAATAATAAGCTAAATGGATTTGTCCCTCCACGGAGAGATGTCAAGCTTGGGCCCCTCGAAGGAATGATGTTGATGAAATGTTCGGCCGGACTCAAATGGATTGATTGGATCAATAGCATTTGAATTATCAACATATTCGGAATCGAGAAAGTATTGAACAAAAACAAGTTGACTGTTTGACCATGACTTGTGTTCAATGACATCGTGGACAAAGGGATTGTGACATATTCTAAAGGAATGCGAACTTGTATCTAGTTATACTATTTGGGTAGGTATGACGGTTTGCTAGAACCTAATCATATCTTATGGGATCATGTTTGAGCCCATTGCCAACTTAGTATAATCCTAGAGGGTCACACACAATAGAACGAATCTTAAATAAGAGGACTATATTGGAATTTAGGGTCGAAGGACTTCAAGGGAATTTCTGGAAATATCCTGGGCCTCCTGGTCAACCAAGCGGGCGCTTGGGTTGAACCAGGCGGGCGCCTGTTCAAGCCGGAATTGACCTTGACCTTCTGCCCAAACAGGCGGGCGCCTGGGTGGTACCAGGCGGGCGCCTGGTGCTCCCGATTGGAAAATTCCTAATTCGATTAGGAATGGTTTTTGACACAAGTTACCTATTTGGAATAGGTCTTAATTGTGTATAAAAACCCCAATTCGGCCAGACCATATCGATAAGTGCTTTTGTGAGTCTCAAAGAGTTTGAGAGAGATTTTATTTTGTTCTAAGATATCATTGATTGAGGAACAAAATAATTCACAAAATAAATTCCATATAGTTCTTTATTGTATTGTGAAAGTGTGTTTCATAATATTGGTCTAGCAACCAAGATCAAAGAATCTCCTTTGATATTCGTTCGAAGTGTGGATACCGCTAGAGAGTGAAAATCATCATCTTCAAAGTTCGTGTTCAAGCTTTGTGATCGTGATCAAGTCTTCAAATCTCCACCAAGGACCAAGAGAAAATTTAATAGCCATCAAGGGTTAGTTATTCCTCTATTCATCTTGTTGTATTTGATTTAATCATATGAACGGATCCATGGCTTTGGGTTTCTTAAAATTTTAAATGCTAAATTCCGCTGCGCATGTTACTTGGAAACCCAACAGTGGTATCAGAGCCCCGTTCATGTTGATTAATTCAATACTTGGATCATGTTGTGTGTATATAAATTGTTTATGTGCCAAGCATGATATGAATATTGGATTATATGATGTTTATGTGTTTTGTGATTTTATGTGGTTTTTCCAACTTTAATCGCACGATTCAATCGCAATAAAAATTATGGTGGATTCTGAATTATTTCGATTATTGATTTTTGATTGGATCAAAGTTTTAATAATCGAGGAAAAATAATTTTGAGACAAAATTTTCGAACTTTAAAATTCTATACTATTCTGGCCATTCAAGCGGGCGCCTGGTCCTTTGCAGGCGGGCGCTCGGTGGTCAAGATTTGTTCTGATTTTGGTTAAAATCTGAATATGGAATTTTCGATAAATTCGACAAAACCAGTAACAGAACCAGTCCAGACTTGCTGATCTGAAATGGATTTTGGGTAGTTGGTTTGTGTGTGGATTTTGGGGTTTGAATTTTCTATTTGTTTTAGTCTTGTGATTCCTAGATTGGTTCAAGTTTTGGATGGCTAATCTGCGTTCATCGAGATTGTGTTTCCCAAAATTGATCGCAATCAAAGTTTCAAAGATAAAACGAAGTTAGAATTATGAAGAGTTCATAATTGCTAAAATTGAGAAACAAAGTTCTTGATTCAATGATTGGAGATCCATGTGGAATTGTGAATGCAATTGGCCTACGTTCATCGAGACCATCTATTGCTTAGTTTCGGCCACATGGACTACTTTCTTGGTTTCTTGAATTAGTGCGGGATTGTGGTTGCCTAATGGCTTAGTTCGACCGCACTTCTTGTTGTCTTGATTTGGAGATAATAACCGAAGTTGAAATAGTCTCATCCTCATAATTATAGAGAAACTAATGACACATAAATATCATGCTTAAATTAATGGAGATTAATTTAGTGACTAAACTTGATGTGTAACATGTTTATATTATGTGCTCATAAATGTGTTATATGCTATATGTGATGAACCTTCAAAGAAAGTTTTAAGTCCTTTTGCCATGCCATGATTAAAACACTTGTTTATACATGAGTAATTTTGTGTGGGCTCGCCAAAGCGAGGTGCATTGATTTTATTCATGTTTGAGCAAGATGAGTGAATAAGAGTTTCCTATGCGTTTAAAATGGTTGGACTTAATTAAGCGTCAAAACAGTTTTGGGCTTAAGGCAGAGATGAGATTTAACATGCTTTTTGAAATTGGATTTCTTAAAGAATCTCATGAAAGGAATTGAGAGTCATATGAGATATGATTGACAAGAGTTGTCTACCTAATTGATTTAATTTTGAGCGGTACGCCAAAGCGTACTCAAAATTAGATTAAAGCGGGATCTCAACCCAATTAAATTATATTATACATTGGATATATAAGAAGGTTATATAATTTAGTGGGAGTATTTTGTTTAAAATACATTATTTATCTCTTTAATGAAAATCGGTACTTATTAAATTTTGGAAATTTTGCATATTTGTAGATAATGACTAATAACACTCAATCAATGTCGTTACGATCGATCCTTGAGAAGGATAAGCTCGAAGAGAATGGTACTAACTTTATGGATTGGATCCGTAGCATAAGAATCGTTCTTAGGCAAGAAGATAAGTTGTACATTCTCGATGGGCCTCTCCCTGCTGAACCACTGCCTACTGCCCCTAGGGTAGAGAGAGACAATTACAAGAAACATCGTAATGATTCTAGAGATGTAAGTTGTCCATGCTTGCTGCTATGTGTTCAAAACTCCAACAAAGTTTGGAACATTTGGAAGCCTATGAGATAGGCGTGGAGTTGAGAACCATGTTTCAAGAGCAAGCTAGGCAAGAGAGGTACAAGACCATTGTTGCATTCACTACTTGTAAAATGAATGAAGGGCAACAAGTGAGTCCTCACTTTCTTAAAATGAAAGGTTATGTAGAGCACCTTGAGAAACTTGGCTATCCAATCCCATTGGAGCTAGCCACGGATCTCATTCTTAATTCATTGCCTAAAAGTTATAATCAGTTTGTGATGAATTATAACATGCATGGAATGGATAAGAATCTCTCTGAGTTGCATGGGATGCTCAAAACTGCAGAGATGAAAATTGTGGAGAAAGGTTCTCCCGTGCTCCTGGTTCATGATGGGAAGAAGGCTAGTGCCAAAGGAAAGGGTAAGGCAAAAGTTGTCAAACCCAAGATAAGCAAGGCAAAGGTTGCCAAGGCTTCTGAGGCAAAACCCGATTCACAAAAGGATGCAATTTGTTTCCATTGTCAAGAAATTGGTCATTGGAAACGTAATTGCAAGGCTTTCTTGGAAGAGCAAAAGAAGAAGAAGAGCAGCAAGGCTGCGTCGACTTCAGGTATCTATATGATAGATATTCTCCTTTCTACCACTGATTCTTGGGTATTGGATACCGGATGTGGTTCTCACATTTGTCTAAATGTGCAGGGATTAAAGAATAGGAGACTGCTTAAAGAAGGTGAAGTAGATCTACGCGTGGGGAATGGAGCAAGAGTTGCTGCATTAGCCGTAGGGACTTATGAAGTCACTTTACCTTCCGGATTAATTCTTGTTTTGAACAATTGTTATTATGTTCCGGATTTAAGCAGAAATATTATTTCAATTTCTTGTTTGGATAATGAAGGTTTTAAGTTTCTTATTGAGAATAAGAAATTTTCTATTTATTTAAATGATGTGCTTTATGGTATTGCTAATTCATTTAATGGCCTTTATATCTTGGATGTCAAGAATGAAAATAATGTCTATCATGTAAATAAGAAATCTAAACCTAATGATGTAAATCATACTTATTTGTGGCATTGCCGTCTTGGTCATATTAATGAGAAGCGTATCTCAAAACTCCATGGGGACGGACTTTTGGGTTCATGTGACTTAGAGTCATATGATACTTGTGAGTCGTGTCTTCTTGGAAAAATGACTAAGACACCTTTTACCAAGTTGGGTGAAAGGGCAAGCGACTTATTGGGGTTGATACATTCCGATGTATGCGGACCATTAAGTAGCAATGCTAGGGGAGGATTTCAATACTTCATAACCTTCACTGATGATTATAGTAGATTTGGGTATGTTTACCTAATGAAACATAAAAGTGAAGCGTTTGAGATATTTAGAATATTTCAAAATGAAGTAGAAAAACAACTTGGCAAAAGTATTAAGGCACTTCGATCAGATCGTGGTGGTGAATACTTGAGTCAAGAATTTGATGATCATCTAAAGAATTGTGGAATAGTTTCACAATTGACTCCACCCGGAACACCACAATGGAATGGTGTGTCCGAGAGGAGGAATCGGACTTTGTTAGACATAGTTCGATCAATGATGAGTCAAATTGATCTTCCAATATCCTTTTGGGGTTACGCTCTAGAAACCGCTGCTTTCACACTAAATCGTGTTCCAACTAAATCGGTTTAAAAGACTCCATATGAGATGTGGAGCGGAAAGAAGCCTTGTCTATCTTTCATGAAGATTTGGGGTTGTGAAGCTTTTGTCAAAAGACTTGTCTCAGACAAACTTGCACACAAATCTGATAAATGTATTTTCGTGGGATATCCTAAGGAAACTAAAGGATATTACTTTTACAACCGAGAGGACAACAAAGTGTTTGTTGCCCGAACTGGTATCTTTCTAGAGAAAGAGTTTCTCTCTAAAGAAATCAGTGGGAGTAAAATAAATCTTGAAGAAATTCGAGACCCAGAAAATAACATTGAACCAATAGTGGAACAAGAACAAGAACCACAAGGAGTTGTGGAACCTGTTCAAAATACACATGCAACTCGCAGATCTAGTAGGTTACGATCCGAGCCCGAGAGATATGGATTTCTCGTAACGGATAGTAATGACGTGGAAATCATTGAGAATGATGAACCGTCAACCTACCAAGAGGCGATGTCTTCTCCTGATTCGGACAAGTGGCTTGGAGCCATGGAATCCGAATTGCAATCCATGCAAGACAATCAAGTTTGGAATTTGATTGATGCACCCGAAGGTGTAAAAACCATAGGATGCAAATGGGTCTTCAAGAAGAAGACTGACATGGATGGGAAGGTGCATACTTACAAAGCTAGGCTTGTAGCGAAGGGTTATAGGCAAGTTCATGGTATTGACTATGATGAGACCTTTTCACCCGTAGCAATGATCAAGTCTATAAGAATTTTGCTTGCCATTGCCGCATATCATGACTATGAAATATGACAGATGGACGTCAAAACCGCTTTCCTGAATGGAAAACTCCAAGAGGATGTGTATATGACACAACCAGAAGGTTTTGAACAAGATTCTAAGGTATGCAAATTGCAAAGATCCATCTATGGGTTGAAGCAAGCTTCAAGGAGTTGGAATCTCCGTTTTGATGAATCGGTCAAAGAGTTTGGTTTCATCAAGAACGAAGATGAGCCTTGTGTATACAAGAAGATTAGTGGGAGCATAGTGCTATTCCTTATTTTATATGTGGATGACATATTGCTCATTGGAAACGACATTCCTACACTTCAGTCTGTGAAGACTTGGTTAGGAAAGTGCTTCGCAATGAAAGATATGGGTGAAGCCGCATATATTCTTGGCATTAAGATCTATAGAGATAGATCAAGGAGGCTACTTGGTTTAAGCCAAAGTACATACATTGACAAGGTCATTAGAAGATTCCGTATGGAAAATTCTAAGAGAGGCACCTTGCCCGTGTTACATGGAATTTCTCTAAGCAAGACTCAATGTCCTAAGACAAAAGATGAGCGTGAGAAAATGAATGATGTTCCATATGCTGTTTGGATTAAGAAGTTCATAACTGAACTTGAAGTGGTTCCTAGTATTGCTAATCCAATAGACCTTTATTGTGATAATAATGGTGCTATTGCTCAAGCAAAGGAACCAAGAGCACATCAGAAATCCAAACACATACTTAGGCGTTTTCATATCATTCGAGAGATCGTTGATAGGGGAGACGTAAATATATGCAGAGTACCTACTGATGACAATGTTGCGGACCCGCTAACAAAGGGACTTCCACAAGCTAAACATGATGGTCATGTTAGGTCCATGGGTATTAGATACATGGGAGATTGGGCCTAGGGCAAGTGGGAGATTGTTGGTAGTGGTGCCCTAGGCACGTTTAATAAACGTTGTAATTGTTATCATTTATTTCATATCAATAAAAGAGATGTTTTGATTATTATTGTTGTTCATGTTTACTTATAATAATCCACGTCCCTAGTACTTGTTAAGCACTAGTATAAAGGCTAAATGATCATGAGATGATCATGTTAGATTTATGGGTACTTGTTTGGAACAAGGTACTGGACATGACCCGCTGTATGAGATTTATGTCATGGTCTATGTCATACATATATCTCATATTAGTTATGTCATTTGAATCCTGATACATGAAGTTATTATAGTATTCCACTTGATGAACATTATGTTTGACATATTCAAACGCTACTTTTAACCGAGTAGTTATAAAGGGTATGATTGGCATAATCGGATTCCCGTTGGGAAGAATAATAAGCTAAATGGATTTGTCCCTCCACGGAGAGATGTCAAGCTTGGGCCCCTCGAAGGAATGATGTTGATGAAATGTTCGGCCGGACTCAAATGGATTGATTGGATCAATAGCATTTGAATTATCAACATATTCGGAATCGAGAAAGTATTGAACAAAAACAAGTTGACTGTTTGACCATGACTTGTGTTCAATGACATCGTGGACAAAGGGATTGTGACATATTCTAAAGGAATGCGAACTTGTATCTAGTTATACTATTTGGGTAGGTATGACGGTTTGCTAGAACCTAATCATATCTTATGGGATCATGTTTGAGCCCATTGACAACTTAGTATAATCCTAGAGGGTCACACACAATAGAACGAATCTTAAATAAGAGGACTATATTGGAATTTAGGGTCGAAGGACTTCAAGGGAATTTCTGGAAATATCCTGGGCCTCCTGGTCAACCAAGCGGGCGCTTGGGTTGAACCAGGCGGGCGCCTGTTCAAGCCGGAATTGACCTTGACCTTCTGCCCAAACAGGCGGGCGCCTGGGTGGTACCAGGCGGGCGCCTGGTGCTCCCGATTGGAAAATTCCTAATTCGATTAGGAATGGTTTTTGACACAAGTTACCTATTTGGAATATGTCTTAATTGTGTATAAAAACCCCAATTCGGCCAGACCATATCGATAAGTGCTTTTGTGAGTCTCAAAGAGTTTGAGAGAGATTTTATTTTGTTCTAAGATATCATTGATTGAGGAACAAAATAATTCACAAAATAAATTCCATATAGTTCTTTATTGTATTGTGAAAGTGTGATTCATAATATTGGTCTAGCAACCAAGATCAAAGAATCTCCTTTGATATTCGTTCGAAGTGTGGATACCGCTAGAGAGTGAAAATCATCATCTTCAAAGTTCGTGTTCAAGCTTTGTGATCGTGATCAAGTCTTCAAATCTCCACCAAGGACCAAGAGAAAATTTAATAGCCATCAAGGGTTAGTTATTCCTCTATTCATCTTGTTGTATTTGATTTAATCATATGAACGGATCCATGGCTTTGGGTTTCTTAAAATTTTAAATGCTAAATTCCGCTGCGCATGTTACTTGGAAACCCAACAACTAAAAACGTAAAGATGAGAATTGAACAAATTAGTAGCTACAAGTGACTCGAAGAAGGAAAATAAGAATTGAGTTGTGTCAACAAGATTAACTAGAGTCTAGAACAAAGAAATATTAGCACTAAAGTAATGGAAAGAAACTTGTTTGTTTTTTGTTTTTGTTTTTTTTAAAGCTCTTCTTTTTTTCTTCTCTAGATAACTGTTAAAAGAAGATAACAAAAAAATAAAAAATAAAAAAAATATCAAGAAATAACTTGATTTCTCAACCCCCCCAAGATTCAATGATAAAATTCCTTGCCAACTTGTGACAAAGCCCAATATCAATTATGAATAATGGAATACCAAGAAAATCGAAAGATGCAAAGACAAGAGAAGAGAATAGTAGAGAAGGATAGTATACGACTTCTTAGAAACCGGGCTCTAGATACCAAATGATGTGATTTCTACAAGGAATATGATCAGAATTACCTTGTAGCCGAGGATCATTCTAGGGAAAGTCGTTCGTAGGTGTAAAACCGCACCCCCTACCTAAGAAGATAGGATACTTGGTTTAGAAGCGCCACAACCAATGCACCCAAGTTGGTTGATAAGCTAGGAAGACGCCACAAGGATAGAAAATTACACTTGATAAGTCTTAAGTTTTTCAAAGAACCAAAGAGTAGAATAAAACACCCTAAAAATGATTAAAATTTGAATTGTGTATAATGGATTACAAAAATGGCCTATTTATAGGCTGAAATGGTGATAATTTCTAAGTAGATGGCTGAAATGGTGATGATTTCTAAGTAGATGATGTCATCTATGATGTAAGCAATAAGCTTTAAATTACAAGATAAAGACTACAATTATTATGATGAAATCCAAAGACTTTCCAGCTTTCCAATAGCATGTGATGAATGTATCAACCTTATCTTCATTCTAGAATCTTCATGCAACTTGAGAAATTTGGATCTCTTTGGGCTGACTTGAAGAGACTTATTTTGGACTCAATTTGGGCTTCAAATTGTGTTCTTTCAGTGGGCCAACATTCTCCACCATAAAACTTCATGTTGCATTCAATTGGACTCCATTCTCTAAGCTTTTCTTGGGCTGAAACAAACTCTTTCAATGGATCTGTTGTGCTTGGACTTGAGCTCCTAAATGAGATTACATCATCTTTGGTCTACATCCTTCACAAATTTAATGATCTCAATATCTCGTGTCCTCTTATCCCTTTCACGAGCAAGTCTATAAATGATTTCTTCCCCTTCTTTTGTATCTAAATCTATGATAAAGTTTTTGATTCACCTAAATCTATGATAAATTTTTTGATTAACTGCTTTATTTACTTCTCTTGTGGCCTCCTTATTAGTTCTCATCGCTCATGCACTTTCCTAATAATTTGATGCACTTTCCCAATATTTTGTAGCATTCTCGCTTGCTCTATAGTGCTTGCTTTACTTCGTCGTTCCATCATGATCGCCACTAATGACTAACTTCTCACCGTTAGTTACACGTTGCACCACCTCCTCCAAACCTTGCCTGCTTGTGGTGTATAGGCACTAATAATAGTTATAATCTCATCACCTATCACAAGGGGTTTATAGTCAACTCAGTACTCCCAATTCCGTTTTTGGCATGTTGTTGTTTAATGAATTTCAACCCTAGTCGGTAGTCGTTATTGGCCGTACCATTTGCATTTTGGGATAATAAAGTAGGATATAGAAGTGGAGCCGGAAATAGTAAGTGGACTGTTGTTGTGAGCGTTGCAAGTAAATTCATTAAATAAATAAATACTATTAAGTTTTGCATTTAGGGATAATAAGATTTACTATGAGATGCCAAAAAGAGAACAAGTAATTGTCGGAGAAAAATAATAAGACATACATGCGTGCACATTTGTACCAATGATAAAATAACTTAATTAGGGAACAAAATTTTACAGTTCACAACCAAAAGAAACTATATAGGTGAAGAAATAAGAGTTGCCCCATTGTATTTTCTCTTCTTACTATTGATCTCAGAATTGCATTTGTAATCTATAGTAATATAAAGTGACGATAGTTTTCCTCTTTTAGATCCGGGCCCACTACTCTTCTATAAATGGAATGAATAATTAATTAATTATTTCAAATTTTTTCATCCACTTGGGACGGTAGAGTGTTCTACGTGTCTAACTCATCTATAAAGTGGATGTTTGGAGCGCCCCCTGTCTCATACGTGTTACATTTTCTTAAAGATCCGGAGAGTAATTTCACATATAGGTCTCAATAAAACAATTTGTTTCGTTTTAAAAATTACCTTCTATAATAGCAGTTGGGCAGAAGTTGTGTATTTATCAGCGATTTTTTTTTTTCGTAATAGTATATTTAAAAGTAAATTAGACAATTGATTGGGAATTAAGTGAAAAAGGTACATGAATTTCAAATTTCAAACTACAGACCATTAGTACGCTTATTTTTTCCAAGTAAACAAAGGAGACCAACTCTCCGTGCAAAGCACGGGACTCACCCTAGCACTGATAATATCTTGTAAAAACATTACACATTCATCCCTAGGAATCACTACGAGCTTTCTTACTTACTTTGTCCTGTTGACAATACCTCTCACGCCTTTCTTCTCTCTGGCGTTTCTTTGCAAGCTGCTCTTCCTTACCTTTCTCGACTTCATGGGTCTTCCTCCTTTCTTCATCTTTTAGCTTTCGTTTCTTCATCTGCACATTGGGTGCAAGCAACATCTTAATTCAATTCAAGACTAATTTGACTAAAGCAGAAAGTCTACTGAGATTTAAAATATATATGTAAAATAAAAATAAAAAAGGTCAAATGTTCACATTCAAAGAGTTATAGAAAATCAAAATAAATGATAGGTGGAGAATGGTTCTTCTGAAAAATACAATAAAATGCAGGGAACTATTTTTTTAGGCCTTCACTGCTATGGACAGAAAAGAATCAGAGAAAATACCCCGACTAATTATTTTGTGCATTTGTGGTCACTCGTGCTAACAACATCCACTTTTTTTCCGTTTAGTCAGTCATGTGTCGTGCGTGTGAGTAATATATATAAGGGTAAAAAACTGGAAAGTCAATGCAAAATAATCCACATCCCTTTTACCCCATGGCAGACCTCATTCATCTTCTTCTTTTCTTCACCTCCAATAATTCTCGCCATCCACAACCTACCCCGATTCCGCCCCACGGCAGCCTCCTTCACTATACAACTATACAATTGCAAGACATAGGTCTCTGAAACCCCCCCCCCCCCACTCCACCTCTGTTTATACTCCCCATATCCCTCTCAGAGAATATCTAAGCCTTTACAAGTTGATCGATTTTTTGAGCTGTGAAAAGATTGTATCATACTCTTGCTTCTTGGTCCATCCAGCACTAGAAATTATTAAATCATCTTCGCCACGCGCGAAACACTTTGCCATAAAGCGTTAAGGTGCCTTAGATTTAAAAGAACTGCTGATAATATTTGATATTTCAAAAACCCAGAGCCTCCTTGAACCACCTAATACCCAAACTTGACACTCACACATGACCATTATAATCTCCCTCCTGAATATCCCTCAATTCATTCTTGCATAAAAACTAGCTCCGGCCCCAAAAAAACCACCAGCACATAACCCAAATTGGTCCTCTTTTTAAACTCCATGTGCGGGAACTTGGGCGTGAAACTTTGTTAAATAACACCATGAATTTTAACAAGATTTGGGGTCGCCCTAAGCTTCTTTCAAGGGCACAATTTTAATAAATTTAATAAAATCGGGGGACCATAGTTGTGAAAGGCTAGAGCCTTCCTCACCCAACTCGGCTTTTTGGCGCCTTCATGGGTCAGCCGCCTTTTGGTATTGAGGGTGGCTGATGTGCGTATTTTGGCACATGCGACGTCTTTCTTGGTAATGGCTAGTTCCCACGTCAACTAAGACAAAATGAACGACGACCAGGGACACGCGCGTTCCTATGGTATGAACCTAATTAATATATAGGAAACACAACATATTGCTAAGGAACATGGTAGAATTTAAATGAACAGTGGATAACTAGCTATTCATTGAACCCAGAAAACTACAATTAAAAAGAGAATCCGATGCGTCATGCACATCCAGAATCAGCAGTAGTTAAGAGGAATCTCCACCATAATCTCCCAAACGCCGTTGAAAACAGATGGCAAAGTTAAGCGAAAAGTTCAAACAAAAATGCAACACTCGACAGTAAAGAAATAAATAAGTATTTACGGCAAACATCATTTAATGGTGAAGGCATAAGTATACGGATCGCACTGATCAACAACAGGGATTCTCATAACTCGAACGAGGTTTTGATTAACTGATGACAGACTGGCAATATGTATGGTTATGTACAAGAACAACATTGAATGATGCAATAATTTAAAAGTCGTACCTTTTCGCTTCTTATAAGCCGCAAGTGTTGAACAAGTGCATGGACTTTACTTTCATGCGGTTCCATGACGACAGCCCTTCGATTTTTAAGAAGTGGCCGCTTCCGACTGGGAATGTCCTTCGGCTTTGATGCAAATGGAAGAGCTGCCTGTAATGACCTGGGAATAACCAGCGGGTTGAACTTCCTCAGCTTCCTTTGAACTGGCTATAGTTTTAGCACACGCAATAATGATCATAAAGGTGTCAGTGAATAGTAGTAATAACAAAATTTTCCATAATTCCGCTCAAGATAAAAATTACCTTGTATAAAGAATCCTTGTTAACAGGAATGCCGATATTGTGTTCTTTCCTTAGTTCAGCTACTGTTCTCATACCATGCCAGGTCTTGCTACGTGGTTGCAAGGCCGTGGTCAAGGGGTTGTAAAACCAGGGAACTTCAACTTGAGTCCATGCACGCAGAAAAACAATATCGCTCATCAAAATTTTGTCCTCGAAGGTGCACCTAGCGATCCCTTCTTTACAGGGTACGTCCTTCTGTTTAGAGTGATGATTACCCACAATTTCTTTTGCAGCCTGCCAGATACATAAAAAAAAGTTTTCATGAACCAGTTATGAGCAAAACAAATGTGACTATCTCAAAAAGTCTACTCATAATCGCACCTTCTTAAGCTGTCCACGGATTCCACTAACAGTACGGACAGCTGCACCTTCAAACTTGGCTATCTCAAGATCTGAGGTAAACATGTCCTTGATAAATGCTGTTTTCTTAAAGATCTTCAATGGGTAGCCAACTAGCTTTATCTTCTTTACTATTTGTACTGCATGGTTGAACTCCAGCACAACAGCAGTTGCCGTGATTCGGAATGCTGACTGAATAATCAAATAAGAGGATCAGAACATGCAAACAATCTAGCCCACCCAACCATCCACACACACACACACACACCCAAAAAGGATAAAAAAAAAAACGCGCAACAGCGGAAGGAAAACAAAGGTCGGTTCTTTCTAAGCAAAATATGGAGATATATGTGTGCATGGACACTTATTTAGTTGTGTGCACGTATGTGTGTGATGCATGACAGGTAAAATGCATTGAATTAATTATGCATTGATAATTTCTCTTATAAGTATACCTTCTAAAGGTCGAGATGCATAACAAGAACAACCGAGACAAAATCAAATTATAGCACGGCCTTGGAAGAGAAAAAATAAAATAAAAAATAGTAGGAAAAGATTAATCCTCAAGCACAACTGCTTAATACATTGACAACTGATTCACATATCGATTTTCCCAATAGAATAGTGTTTTAGTGCGGTCAACCTTTGGACGATCAGGATATCAGAATCCAGATACTTGAGTAGGGATGGCAATTCGCCCAAACCCGAGGGTAATCCGCGCCCGAAAAGTAGGGTTCGGGTCACATTTTTTATAACCCGTGCGGGTTCGGGTCGGGGTCGGTTTTAAGTGTAAACCCGACCCTACCCGTGCATGTATAGTTATTCTTTCCTTGTTTCATATCAGCCCTTCTATTCTTACCAATTTACAAAATAATCCAACTATATAATGAACATTTAGGGTTTCATTTATTACTTTTACTAATCAGATCACCACTCGAAGAAAGAGGTCGACAAACTCGACTCCGTCCGTTCCCTCTGACCGTCGCCCTCTAAGCCTCTCTCCCTCGGTCCGTCCCTCTCTCTCCCTCGGTCCCTCCCTTCCTTCCTCGGAAATCATACACCTAATCTAAGGTACCGATTTTCACCTTCTACTTGCAATGTCTTCGGCTAACTCCGACGATGCGGGAGCGGGCTCATCACCATCCGTCGGTGCGGAAGGAGACTTATCACCAACAGGCGCTTAGTTGGAACGTAGCAGCCGTCTTTTCGGTTCTTCAATTGTTCCTCAAGACGGTGCGTCAGGTTTCGCACACGTTGATAACCAAGCGGGGGAAGAAGCGACCCTCCCAGAGGACTACAAAGATACATAATTAGAGGGATATAGGTATCCCATACAGAAAAAAACTCCATACACATCCCTGTATTCCACAAGTAGATATTTGGAGTGAAGATAGCAAAGATTCTAGATTAACCCAACTTACTCCTCTTAACTTTGAACAAATGATTTTAAAGAGAACCAGCAATATCACAATGATATAAAAGATGATCAGAGTCTCACTAGAAGAAGACTAAGAAGACGGGTAATTCAAACACCAATTTGAAGATGAACACTTGTTCGGTCTCGTGCAATATGTAATCTGTGTTAAGTTTATTAAGAGCTATAAAATCTTGAATCTTGAAAGGAGACTTACACTTTAAGGTGAAGAGATAAATAGGGAAAGAAGGATTGAAGAGAAACAGAAACAAACCAAAACGTGTAAGTCCCCGGAATAACCAAACTCCAAACCCTTGAATCAAGCGACATTTAGAAAGAGAATTAATGAGCGCACCAAAATCATCTTCTGGTCTCGATCTCGATCGATGGGATACAAGAGAAATGGTAGTTCCAAGAAACCAAATCACCCTTGCCACAAAGAACAAAATCATCAAAAAGAGCCTTCTTAACCAAACAGGGGCCATAAATACAATGAAAATTCCTCCTCCAAGAAAGGAATCACTAAAATCTTCTCAAAAACGAATTATTGTCCCATTTCCCACCATCGAATGAATTCAAGTAAGGAGCAAACTAAAACATAGATGAATAAATTTGCAAGGACCATGGGTAACCAAACCAAACCACTGAGTGAATCCCATAGAAACAACCATACGCATTAACTTACAAGCGAACCAAACTACCATAGCCAATCCCCTCCCTTACTTAGGGCAAAACACCTTAACAGAAACTACTAGATGAACCCTCTTCCTTCCCTCACCTCGCACCATCCCAAACGATGTTTCTCATAATCCTCTCAATAGTACTAGATACTCTTGCAAGAAGCTTGAAGAAACAGATATACAAAAGTATACTAGGAAATCAAAGGTCATTCCAAAACTTGACACCTAGTCAGAGGTTGAGATAATATATAAATTGATATAATTAAGTTCCCTCCTCCATACTTTATATTGATTAATAGGATCGCTTATGAGCCTGCTAAAGTGATTGTTGAAAATTATTATGAGAAACGAGTCGACATAATCAATTCGGCGTTTGAGAAGTAAATCTCGAAAGTGTTTTATCGTCCAAAATAACTTATACTACAACGTCGTAATGTGATTATGAAAAATAATATTGTAAATGATACACTTGTTCATACCATACTGAAAAAACAAAATTGCCTTAGAATGACAAATGACAGCATATCCTGAATTTTCGCCTACATCAAGTTTTAAAGTAAATTGCAATTTGGAGAACAAAAGGTAGAGGTAGTTGATTGACAAGAGTAATTAGTGGACCACTTTAGTGATGAAAAAGCAAAATGAAAAAGAAAACACGAACCTGATCATTTGATAAGTTCTGGACAACAACCACCCCTGTGTTAGGAGGTGCTAAAGGGCCGTAAAACATAGCAAGACAGTGCATATGCTCGGGAGTGTACTTAAGCATACGATGCCTCCCATTGACGTCCTCAATTGCATAAACAGGAGTAGTCTGGTATCTTCTCCATCCAACGGAAACAATTATAGGATCTCTAGTCTTCAGTACCTTTCTGTGCCACCTATGACGCTTCAACCGGGCCTGGAGAATTAAAAACATCACAACAAGGAAAGCGAGATAAGGTGCCACAAGATATCATGTAGAAACAATAATAATTACGCACCAAGTAGCACCAAAAGTAGATTCCATACCTTTAATGAGAATGATTTAAGTTCATATCACTTCTAACATCTAAGCTTGGAAACTAATTAGTTGCACACTCTAATCGTGCAATGTGGTTTCGGAAAACTAATAAAAATAAAGGGAAGTAATTAACAAAATCTTGTTCCATCCATGGATTTGGCCAGAATATATACATATATAGAGTCGCACTCCAATGAGAACCATTTAAAATGAGAACCAAGCATAACCGTTTGATTAAATACAAAATCAAGGGTCTAGATTATAGATACATTGGATACAATAGCTAAATTTCAAAATACACTTCGATACATTAGTCATTTAAGCTACTGTATTCAAGTGCAACACTTGGATACAGTACTTAATAAGTACGGTATCCAAGTGCAATATCAAAATTTAGGTACTATATCCAAGTGTATCAAATGTATTTATAATCTGGACCCTTGATTTTGATTTTAATCTAATGGTTATGCTTGTTCTCACGGTTCTCACACAATTGTGGTTCTCAAGTCTATGGACCAATCTGCCGGTTCAGAGATTTAAATGACCAACTGCAGCAAAGTGGAAGTTTAGGGACTGATCTGGAATTTATGAAAGTCTGGGGACTGATCTGGAAATAATGAAACTGCAGGGACTAAACTGCAATTTCCGATTCACTGCCCAAAAAGTCAGCCAGCCGCATATGTAACGACCCCAAAACCCGTCCCTATTTATTTTATATTTTTGGGGATTTTAATTTGAATTTATGTGTGCATTTTATGTGTTGCATCATATTTTATGACTCGCACATATTGTTTGATTAATTGTGTTAGCTTAAATGTGGGGAGTAATAATTGTTAAGGGAGTTAATTGAGTTAGTTGAAACTTTAGGGTCCTTTGTGAAAATGCAAATTTAGGGGGTTGTGTGTTTAAAATGGAATTAGAGGGGCTTATGTGAAACTTTTAAATATCACAATTCATTCTTATCCCTCCCATCTCTCCCTCTCTGCGATCACAACAAACACACACACACACAGTGCTTTTCCAAGTTTCTCTCCATGGAAAGAAAAGGTAGGGTTTCATTACATTTTGATTTTATTTCTTATTCATTAATCCTCCGTTTTAAAATCTAATTATACCAAAATGCTCAGAGCGTTGAGTAGGCCATTTCTACCCGATCAAATATTATTTTCTCAATACTTTTCCGGAAATAGGTAAGTTACTAATTCCCCTTTAAATGTTAAAATTGTCATATATGTTATATTTGATACTTGTGATTGTTATTTTGTGAATTGGATGATTTTTGTGATACTTGCAATTTTGTAGCAAGAAGTGTTTTGGTTTAGTTCAAGTGTGTTCCTGGTTGTTCTTTGCACTTATATGAGTAGAGTGTATGCTTCAGGTATAAGGGTGTTAGTACTTTTGGGACGGTGAAACGAAGGGAGTAAAATTATCAAGTTTTAGGCTATCAGGAAGGCCAAAAAAAGCTTAATCGGGTGATGGGGCGCGCGCTCCCTTTTAGGGAGGGCGTGCGCACCCTCTTGTGCACTCAAAACTAATAGTCTGATCAAAGGGGGCGCGCGCTTCCTTTTAGGGAGGGCGTGCGCACCCTCTTCTTTTGCAGTTTGTCCGTTTTACGTTCAGTCTTCCGGAGGTCATAACTTCTTGATCCGGACTCTGTTTTGGACGTGTAAACTATCGTAGGAAAGCTCTTTTCGAGTACTACACGATGAATTGGTTTATTCAACTTGAATTAAGGTTCAAATCATGACTAGGTTCTGGTTATTACCCTATGATACTCCGATAGGTGTTTTATCACTCAAAAGGGTATGAATTGGTCCGTTTGTGATCGAGTTTGGAATGATGTAACCGTTTAGGTTCATTTTGGGTGTTGTACGTCTTTATGATGCTTTCGTGGGGTTTCTTATTTTGAAATCCCTTGTGTGAGAAATGGTACTTGGTTGTTGAGGATCGTGTTCTAGTGTGTGCAAGATTGTTGTTTGATTTAATGTCATTGATAAAGGATTGTGTTGTGACTTAATGTCAATGTTGTGAACTCTTTTATGAGTAACGTGTTTACATCTTTTTGATGTGTTTGTGTGGTTCCCTACTTTGGAATCATGCCCCGATTGTTGTTTAAGCAAGTATTTATTACTATGCTCGTGTTAAAGTCCAGCTGGTACTTGTTGTGGTGTCGGGCAGTGGTAGGGATTATAATGGCACACGAGACAAGTTCATTGTAAGGCTTCTACCATTGGTTTCCCATTTTTAACCCCTTCCTTGGGCCAGAGGTTGGGCACTTTGGGTTATGACTTTATGTCATTTTTCCCCCGTTGTTGTTGTTATTGTTTGGTTCCGGAACCGGTTTCAGCCATTTGGTGCTGCTCAGTTGATACCTCTCAGATGGTTATGTTTGATTCGAGAACCTTGGCTCAGTATCCGCTTATGAGTGTTTATTCCCGCCTTATGTGTGGTATGATGAGTTGGCTTTGCCTCTCATGTTATGTGCTAAATGAATGTTTATTGACATTGTTCAATTATGAGTATCATTTCAGCATGTAACGTAGTTGCATTTTAGTAGCTTACTGAGATTTATTCTCACCCCGTTCCTTGTTTATTTGTTTTCCTTATATAAAGGCGAGCCAAGGGGATAAGTCACTTCACAAGGGAGGACGTCGGGGTTGATAATCCATTTTGGAAAGTAAGTGTGGTTTAAAGGTTACGTTATATAAATGTATAACCTTTGGGGTAGTGTAACCGAGACTGTATCCGTGTATCACCTGTTTTGTTAAAGTGTGGTGATTGTACATTTATAAGTAAAGTGTGTAAGCCCTTGGGGCTAAGTACTTTTGGTTGTAAAACTTTAGTTGTGGTGTGTTGAAATGAAAGTTTTCAACTTAATGAGTTTGTGATATGAAACATTTATAAAAGAACATTTCGAAAAATTTTCTAAAAGTGTTTTATGACGTCTTCCGTGCGTGTCCTGAACGTGGGGCCAAGTAGGACCACGGGTTGGGGCGCGACAGCATAAGATAGAAGATTTAGGTTTTTTTAGATTATTTAGAATTTAATTATTATTTAGTTTCCTTTTTCTTTTGATTTCCTTTTTCTTTTATAATTCCTTTTTAGTTTAGGTTTTAGATTTAGTTTTCCCTATAAATACTAGACTAGGTTTTTTATATTTTTTTATCAATCATGTAGCTGGTAAATATTTTGTAAGGTTTGCAAGGTTGGAGGAGTTGGTTCTTTGTCTATGAAGAACTAATTCACCAACTACGAATTGGAGGTAACTTTTATCAATTCTATGTTTTATTATTTAATTCTTCCAATCCAATCTTTCTTGTTCATCATAATAATCTTAATGCTGTTTTAGAGTTTCAACTTTATGTTAAGATAATTTTGGCTCTTTAACTACTTGGGTATAAATTCTTGCACTTGCGTGGAGATT
This sequence comes from Campanula takesimana, assembly GCA_026119855.1. Taxonomy (NCBI): domain Eukaryota; kingdom Viridiplantae; phylum Streptophyta; class Magnoliopsida; order Asterales; family Campanulaceae; genus Campanula; species Campanula takesimana. Next base: position 377,064 of record JAOWBW010000833.1, read on the forward strand.
TATACATTGACCAATATTGTGGTGATTAGATCCAATTGAGGAACTTGCAGAAGTCAAAAAGATCTAGGTTCAAATATTCTTAAGTACTTCATGAACTCTTTGCATGTGAAACGGACCTTGCGGAAAGTAGAACATAAAGAGAGTATTAGGATTGCAACCCGGCCACCTAACCGTCCCAATTCTTAAAATAGTGAATGAACCCTTGAATTGTAATTGGTGTTTTTATATTATTAGCATAGCATAGAAGAGATGATTGTGAATCTTTATTCCGCTAACCTATCATTATATGCTAGTTCATGTTGATCACTTATCTTTTATTTTATTGTTCTTTTTATAGTTGAATAACTTAGAATTAATCCAAGTCTCTGTGGTTCGACCCTTGTCTTTGCATATTGCTTTGACGATAGCTCGTGCACTTGCGAGGTATTATAATTTTCTCTATCAGTTATCCTGAGAACTTTATAATCTTATGAGATTCCAAAAAATGTGAAACCTGAGAGATGAGGTAGGATGCAAAGAAAATGAAAGAAACATGCTCCTGGAGACTGGAGAAAGAAGAAGTTACTTAACACCAATGTATGAAACTATTGAGTACGGGCAGAAAAGAAAAAAGTTTATTAGTGCTAATTAACCTGCATGTAGCCAGCATTTTCCTCCCCAAGACCAATGCCTCCAACAAGTATGGGATGACATGGGTCAAAATGTTCAATCATCTCATAAGGAACATCGTGGATCTTCAATCTAAGGTATGTTCCTGTTCTGTAACCCTCAATCTCCAACCGTGTGTCCTCATCCAGGTCATTGAGTTCAGCGACATTAATTTGCCTCTGTAGTTCGATCGCCTCCTTAAACTGAAGAAACCAACCAAAAATTACTTTGATTCATTCCAAGCTGCAAATAGCAAGCACAATGACATCAAAAAACATACCTCGTCACAGAAACTACCTTCATTAGCTTGTTTATTGTCCTTGTATCCATGTCTTTTATCATTGTCCTCATCACGTGAACCAGACCCGTCAAATGTATATTGGAGTTAAGATCACAAAACCAAATTGAAAAACCAAAGAACATTTGAAAATAAGTCGCAACATTTCTCTCTAGCAGATAGTGAATGATTCCAATAATGCAAGCATAACAACATAACAGATGCCAGGACGGACAACCTGCCACCTCCCACATCCCCAGAGGGAGGATTAAAAGGCAGCTGCATTTAAAGTAAAAGTGCAACTCCAGAGAGAGAGAATAACAAGAAAGATAGGGGCCACAAGTAATAATAACATCACAAGGATATTGAGCATCAAACATTGCACGAAGGGCAAGCTTTTTAAGTCTCCTATCTGCAGTTACAGCATCATCCTTGTCCGCCACACTGCCATCACCATTCATCTGATGGCTCTCATACTTCTCACCCGTTTCTAAATCTTCAAATTCGCTGAATGCGTCGTCGTCGCTTTGACCTTCAGATGCTTCACCTAGGCGCGCAGCCTTTGACCAATCTCCAGTGACAAAACGATCACGAATGCTTTTAATTTTTTCTTCATTTTCCCAATCTTTTGCACCAGCATAATTCACGAATTTGGAACTATCCTCAGTATTTACTTTATCACCATTTGGCATATCCCTCGATTTCTGCGCGCGCGCATACACACAAAAAAATAAAAAATAAAAAATCTTAATGCAAATGTAAATACACTCATCTAGATGACTAGCATAAGCACTTTAGAGTTTTGAGGACATATGCAACATTTAAGAATAGCAGCTTAAGTACAAACCTTGCTTCCTAGACCTTTTGGCTTAAAAAATTCACCATCACTTTCATCTTCATCTACAGAAGCTGTTGGGTTTGCAGAATTCCCATAAACAAGTTGCATAAGATTAGTGTTCTGTCTTAACACAGTCCTATCTACCAGAGACTCCTTCCATTTTGAAGTATTCCCCATGTCATCTGTTGTGAGCAAAACATTAAGAAACCAAAAGGAATAACAATTTGCTGCAATCAAACAATTATTCTCTAAATAAACTATTGCAATGATTGATGATCTATCTTTGATCTCATGTACATGTGAATTTTATTTTTATTTTGTTCGTGTTTGGATGCCAAGCATGGCTCTCCCATAAACTCATTAAATATAATATCGCTTGTATCTATTCTTGTGTGATGCCCAAATTTGGGCGCAACTGGAAATACTGAAGTAAAGAAATATATCCGAAACAATATTTACCTTCTAGACCATTGTCGTCTTCATCGACCTCGGAATACTCAGATCCGGAAGATATTTTGTCATCCACATCATCTTCTAATTCCTCATCGTCATCCGAATTCTGCAGCGTACAACAAATTGTATGAGTATACCCTTTTTTACCGAATACCATGCTCAAAGCTTTAGGGCAAGTCCAATGGTAGTCCTTGTTGTATGGGTATCAAAACCAAACTTTGATACCCATGGACACTATTCACATGGGTATCAAAAAAATGCTTCTCCAATGATGGGTATCAAATATTTGGTATCAAATTATCTTTTTGTAGTTAAATTTCAAATAAATTATAAAGTAAAATAAAATTACTATTAAATAATAATTAAATTTAAATATAATTTTTTAAATAATCATTAAATTAATAATTAATATAAATAGTTTTTACTCATTTGTTAATTTAATGCAATATACACAAAATATTCATTCAATGAAAGAAACAGCCAAATAAAAACTGATAAAAGAAAAAGCAAACAACATAACTCGTTTTCATGGCTATATTACTGTTACTTTGTTCAAATAAATTTTAAATTAAAAAATAGTATTACTTTTTCTGTCCCAAAAAAGTTGTTTTAAAAAAATTCACACATGTTAAAAAACAATTATTACTTTTTAAATAAATTAAATTATTTTTGAACAATAAATCTATCTTAAAACTAAAATTACAAGTATTTTGGTACGGAAGGGTTATTTCTACCGAAGCTAACTCATGTGGCCCTGATTATTTGAGGATACCAACAAAAAAGGATTGATAACAGTAAAAAAAAAAAAAAGGAAAAAGTCATAATATTACCGATGTGTGAAGATTGAAAGGTTTGAAAAGTTCTCTTTGAAAAAAAAAAATCAGTCATATAAAAACTGATAAAAGAAAAAGCAAACATAACTCGTTTTCTTGGCTATATTACTGTTTCTTTGTTCAAATAAATTTTAAATTAAAAAAAAAAATAGTACTACTTTTTCTGTCCCAAAATAGTAGTTGTTTTAAAAAAAATCACACATGTTAAAAATCAATTATTACTTATTAAATAAATTAAATTGTTTTTGGACAATAAATCTATCTTAAAACTAAAATTACAAGTATTTTGGGACGGAAGGGTTATTTCTGCCGAAGTTAACTCATGTGGCCCTGATTATTTGTAAGATACCAACAAAAAAGGATTGATAACAGAAAAAAAAAAAAAAAATGAAAAAGTCATAATATTACCGATGTGTGAAGATTGAAAGGTTTGAAAAGTTTTCTTTGAAAAAAAAAATAAAAAATGAATTGGAAGGGGACAAGGGTCACGTGGGGTTGTCCCCCTTGTGTTTCATCCGGATTTCGCCCAAATAGGCGCATGTTATTCACCCAAAAGGTCCCAGCCATGGTAGCAATTTTGGTACCTCTCTTGGGACTAAACCTAATTTTGGTACCCATCAAATTTGCTATTGGAGACACAAAGACCTTCACATGGTTTCAAATTTTGGTTTTGATACCCATGGTTGGACTTGCCCTTACTGTTGAAGAAGTGGATGCTTTGTCTAGGGTAACCAAGTATTGAAGAAAGTGGGCACCGTATATATTTCGTAAATTGATAAAATATGTAACATCAATAAGACCAGTTTTAATTGCAACTGACAACAACCATTTCAAGAATCACTTGATGAATGAGAGTCATCCTTGGTCATAATATTCCACTCTGAATCTTTGAAAATGATGGTACACAACCAGTTTACAATAGTAAAAATAGCAAAAATGTGAGCAGGTGATTTTTGCAAAATATCACCATCCGGTGTATCATTAAAAAAAAAAAAAAAAAAAATGGGCACATATTTCAGAGTTTACCAACTTCATCTACATTATTTCCACATCTTCTTTATCTAGTTTCATATGCAGTCTCTGAAAAATCACAGACTTAGCGTTACTCATTGCTTTGCAAATTTATAGGTCAAACCCTATTGGCCTTCTAGATTCACGTAAGTTTTTAAAGATAATTATCTGCTCAAAACTGGCATGGTTAAGAAAAAGGGGTGGGGTGGGTGGGGTGGGGGTGTTTCTTTTCCTTTTTCTCATGTTCCGGTTCAATGTTGCTTCTTTCAATTTTTTCTTGAAAGCAATCATTATCTTTCCCCTCCTAAATTGTTCCAATTTCTAGTATTAGTAAGAAAATAATGATGAAGAGAAAAAACAGACACAAAAGACAGTAGTGAAGGAGGGAAAAAAGAGAGAGAGAGAGAGAGAGACCACAGGATAGACAAGAATTTTCGGGTAACCCAAAAGTTTTCATAAGGATTCATGTTGGGACTAAGGCTTTGTTAGTGATTTTACAATGACGTATGAGGATTCATGTTAGCAGACCCCAAATCATTTTGGGAATAAGGTTTAGTAGTTGTTGTTGGTGTTGTTCTTGGCCCCAAGACGCTAATCTAAGCCTTAGTAGCACACAGTCCCTACTTACACAACAAACAACCATTTCCCACTCATAATAGGCTGAAAACAAGGGTCCTACACAACGACCAGGTGAATTAATCACCCAAGGAGGTGTGAACCCCCGACCTTACCTTGCAGCAACCCTAGAAGACAGGTGAAAGCCACGTAAACGTAAGACAACCTAATCTGATGTAGTTAACAGAATCCCAACAAGAAGGGATGAAAGCAAAATTTCCGGTAGTTAGAAGCAGTTAGCAAATGGATGAACACCACAGGTGTATCTGTTTCATGTGTGATGTGTCAACTTCTTTGGTGTGAGGCTGAAGAACCCTTAGGTGTAATGACTGTGGACCCTCGATATGATCCCTATCTAATTTTATCTCCCAGTTCTTCTCTTACCTAGTAATCAAATCTGAAATTTCATACACATCTTCCGATTCCCACTTCCGACGCAACCCTTAAATTATCTTAAAGAAGGTTAACACACATGCCGCGGGCATAACCTTAATGCATATAATTTTTAGATCGTAAGACCAAGTGGTAGAATATCTGTTGGGCTACCTAAAGTAGCCATATCTCCTTTTTTCGGACTTGGTATCGGCTTCCTAAAGGGGTATGACTTTAAGCTCAATGTAGCATAGTGAAGTACACAGTAACAACAGATGGAAGAAAAAGAACACAAACACCACTCAGTACCATCACACGGTGGCAGGCTTCCACCATAAGAACAGTAGAACTGCAAAAAGAAGCTTATCAAGAATAATGCTCAGTCCATTAACAAAAAAAACCGTAACAACGTTACCTCTTCAACATCAAGCTGATTCCCAAAAACTGCTCTTCTCCTCATCCTTCCCTCATGATGTTCGATGTGTTCCTTCAAGTTATCTTCTGAAAGAGCCTGCTGCTCCACTGAATTATTATTCTGTCCATCAGAGTTGTCATCAAGAGTTCTTGTTTTAGCTTCATCTTTAAAATTCAAACAATCCAGATCTTCAGCATCACTTTCCTCGTCAGAACCATCAGTTAATGAATTATCCGCAGTTTGATACTGCTCATCTCTTGCGTCACTTGGAACTTCAGGTGAAACATTGGCGTCTTTGATTAATAAATCAATGCCGCTTCTCTCCAATTCAATGTCAGTAGAATAATTTGTACTTTGAAGTGATTTCACCATGACCACGCCTACATCTTGATCCTTTCCTGTAACAATATAGACCCAATCAACACAATAACAGAATTTATAATTGAGCATGACTATGGGTACCGACATATTGTCCCAATTATACGTCCAGTCCATATGGCGATGCATGTAATGGGTTTGGTATGATATCACTTAACAGTAGGGCCACAAACTAACCAACCAAATGCATTGCCACACAGGATATAATATGTTATATCATTTAATCAGAACTGTTGCATCCAATAATAATTATAAAAAAAATATCAAAAAAGAATAACAAAGCCTTACGAGCTTGACTCTTGTACTCACCATCATTTTTAGAATACTGCACAAAGTGATCGTTAATGGTTACGTAGACACCATCGTTATCATATATGAGATTCCCCAATCCAGACATTGGTGCGTACAATAGCTTCTCTTTGTCACGCAGTCCCTTCTTTTTAGCTGCTGATGGTAAAGGACATGGATCAGCTACGCCTGTAACGCCAGCTAAACTGTAGTCACCCACTCCAGCAATATGAACCTGATAACAAACATCAATTAGTTCACGCAAGTCACCATGGCACAAGCGACGCACATGCATCATAATAATAATACTACCTCAGTCCCAAAATAATTTCATACTTTGACTATCTAGGTCAATTTGATTAAACTTCAACCAAAATTTTATATCTAAACATCTATATTGATGCACGGTTAGAAACAATATCAATATTAGTTTTTACAAGTTCTTTAGAAAATCATTAATATTTAATGTTCCCTCCATCTCGGAAAGATAGTCCCACATTTATCTCGGTGGTCAAGTTGATTGAGCTTTGACAAAGCTTTTGCGAGACTTAAATTATCCTAGTGACATTCTAAAAATTGTTATTGATGAACCATTATTAATAATACCAACAACTTTGTTTACAATCTAAAAAATATTACTCCCTCCGTCCCGGACTAAGGTTCTTAGTTTGACTTTACACGGAGATTAAGAAAAAGTAAATGTTGTATGAAAAAGTAAGAGAAAGTAGGAGAGATAAAGTGGGTAGGGAGTTTTTGTTGTAAGAATGACAAGTGGGTCCCATGGTCCATTTTAGGTAATAAAGCAACTAAGAACCTTAGTCTGGGACAAACCAAAAAGGAAAGTAAGAACCTTAGTCTGGGACGGAGGGAGTACTAAATTTCCATATATTCTTAATCAAAGTTATAAATTAAAGTTGACAACCAAAACCAAAACCAAAATGACAGTATCTTTCCCTGATGACGCAGACGCAGGGAGTGAAATTTTGGTTAAATTTCAATCAAGTTGACCAAGAAAATCAAAGTACTGACATTTACTCTATTTTATAATATAGCATTTAGAATGAGTTTAGGTACTAAGGTGGTCAAGTACTGATAACCCTATTTGCTTAACACACCCACACAGCACACACAGAGGACACATCAAGATACCAGCATACATCTTGAAAAGAGGCTCATGTAATGGAAAGAACACGTTAAGAGGGTAAAAACTCAGAAGAAGTAGTAAGGCCAGCATGGTTGAATAAAGACATAACAAATCAATGTGGTTTATATAATTAAGCATATTAATAGCATCTTATGAAAAATAACATGAGGTCAATAGAACCTGTTAAGAGGGTGAGCTCGTAAAAAGTAGTAAGGCCAGCATGGTTGAGACTTGATAGTAGACATAAGAAATCTACATGGTTTTGATGATTAAGCATATTAATAGCATCTTTAAAAAAATCGATAACTAAATCCGCAAGTATCCATTAGAACGGTACAGGATGGTATAGCTTGTACAAATAGCATAATGATGCATAACCCAAAAACCCTACAGACGCAAGTGACAAAGACCTAAGCAAATTTTATTAACTTCTGTGTACATGCTCGGGGCAAAATCTATGTGTCTACATCACCTGCAACCTGTATGAAAGTGAGTAGACACACAACATCCATTAATACTCTGAAAACCATGTCTTGGCTTGATTCATAAGTGCGCAAGAATAGCAAATGAAGGACAAACTACATTTACCCACCCAAAGTATACACGAAATCCCACTTTGCAAGTGTCCCGATGCGGTACCTCATGTTAAAATAATCCCACTTTGCCCCTTGGATCCCAACGGTCGTTAGAAATTTAACTTAATTAGTCATGTGCTTGTCACTTGATGTGCTATTTGTGTCATTTAACTCTAAAACTTAAGGGCTTCATTGTCATTTAACTTTGAAATATTCTCAAGTCTTCACCACCCTGACCGCACCACCACTATCACCATTGAACTGCCCCAACCACCATGACAACCATCACCACCATTGAACTACCACCGCCAAACTGACTCCAAACCACCACTAAGTAGACACAACATCCGTTAATTCAGATGTCAAGATACTTGATCAAAATGGGTCCCACAAAACGAATACATGACCACATGTAAAAAAAAATATATATATATATATCAACTGAACTCGAGTACACATCACTCACAAATAGTTAAACAAGAGACTAAAATCATAATAGAAGTAAAGAAGAACATGCCTTAGTTCCTCTTTTCATGTTACACCCACGCAAATAACCATACAATACGACATTTCTGTCACGCTTCTTATTTGTATGAACCCTCTCTCGTGACGTGACATCTTCAATACGATCTACCAAAATGTAAGGATGAGAAGCTCGCCATGAAAGAGGATGAAATTTCATAACTGAAATGAACCTCGCAAGATTATGAATTTCTCTTTTGGTGTACCTGGCAGTTCATAAAACATAGGCAGCTCTGTAAAAAAGGATTGCTCCCATTCAATTCAGCAACAAACATATATTAGAGATAAAAGTCACGAGAACTCACTTTCCATTAATAAGACCAGATAAATAAAATAATTTTGCCCCATCATAGATTTCAGTCCAAAATCGATGCTTGAGTCTCTGTTTTGTCTTTTTAAGTTTCTTCACATCTTTGAACTTATCAAGATGCGTAAGGACGCCCATAACCTTGGGAAACCCATGAACTTGCAAGATGTTAAGGAACTCGAAAGTTTCCTGCAAGGAGAAGGCCATATTACATTCATAACTACACATTACTAATTTAATCATCACTGTTAGAGTTATCAACGCAAATGTGAGAAAGAGAATCAAAAACAAAAGCATCCACTCATGCCCAATAAAGCTCGGATAAAGCAGGAAGCAAACAATTTGGCACCAAATCTGTTCTACCAATATAATCGAATGTCCCAAATCCTTTATCCCAAAGAGATGCACAATCAATTAGCTGCTCCAAAAGTCAGCTTAAACCAAGACTTAGCTAACAAACATTATGGCTTTCGGGTCCTTCCAACAAACAATTGTAAGAGAACCACATTTTTATACCAACATATGTCCCTTACTTCTCACAATGCCCTGACCAATTGCCAAGAGACGAGCCTTGAGAAAACCCAACTCCGAATCAAAATATAATATAAAGTAATCCACACACCCTGTCGATCGAGGAAAAGAAGGGAATGTGATTCTCTCTCCTCCTCAACACATATGAGACATCTGAGCTCAATGCTTTATTAGCCTCCTCCTATGTTGGGTGTCATAACAAATTTCCCCATCAAAAATCGAGATAAAAGTGACTGCGTAAAGTATGATACATATCCATTAAAAAAAAAATGTAACAGAAGCGCAAATATATGTAGGAATGACATGAAGAAGCATACATGGACTAATAAGAAGAATCATAATGTGTTCAAAGGCTCCTCCACGCACAAGGATCATGTCAATAGTCAAAGGACAGGCACAAGGAAGTAGTAAGAAAGTAATTCCCTGTACTTACAATCATGGGATATCTAGATAGCATAAAAATTCATATATATATGAGATACTATCACAAGTAGATGTATTTGAAATAAGAGCCCCAATGCACCATGGTGAGGATAACCTACAAATGTCAAGGGAAATGGAAGAAATGCAGTCTGCCTCCTAGTAATGACTATACCCAAAACTGAAGGACAGTCATGCAGATGATGTCTTTTACACACCAGTCACCCATTGCATTTCATCAATCGTAAAACTTTACGAGTTGACCATCCCACAATCCAGCCAGATAATGATACTCACATAATTCAATGAGGTAAGCGGATACAAGTAATATGTATTTGAGTAATTATGCATTAGATTTCAAAAGTCCCACAAAACCAAGTGCGTATCAATTTGCTTTCAGGTCAAACTTACATTTACAAAGAAGAAAGGACTCACCATTTCGAAGCCATAACTTCCATCAATGAGAAGCAGCGCTAAATCAGCAAACTTTGCAGCATCAATCATACCATTTATATCATTCGGGCACTCCACAAATTGAAGTCGTCTTTGCTTGCCTGACATAAATATTTATCACATGCAATTACTTAAAAAAAAATCTTGATATTAAAAACTCCATCACGGTTTTGTCTAGACAAAAACAATAATAAGTAATATACAGAATCTGCACCTGACACAATGGTGATGGGGCCACGAACTTCAGATATATTCTGCTTGGTATAGTGCTTAATAAGAGACTTCATTAGAAGGGACTTGCCAACCTAATGACCAAAATTACAAAATCAAAATTCAGGATATCAATAGTATTATAATCAATCCGTGTTCACATTACAAATATTAAAGGTAACAAAAGGATGAATTATTTAGCAAGGGGTAAGAAAGATCAAGAACAACAAAAGTAAAAACACCTGAGGCGGGCCTTGCACAACTATAACAAAGGGAGCAGGTTCCCCAGTGTTTCGATCAATTGTGGGGATATGAAGCCTCCGCTGCTCTTTCTCGGTAGCTCGAGACCGTAACCGCTTTGCTTTAACAGAAGAATTAAAAGAAAATGCCTACGAGATTTTAACAATATAATTAGATTACTATGTTCCAAATAGTACCATAATGAAATACTCTACAAAGACAATTTCAAGAACCAAAATTAGCTGATTTCTCACCATGAGAACCATCGTTCACAAGTTCTAATAGTCACTATACTAGCTATGGCGGCAAGCCAAATTAAATGTCGGAGCAAACCCTAAAACTATAGGACCAAAACGTTTATTCGGAAACGGAAAAAACAAAAAGTAACGGAAACAATTAAGCATTAGTATTACCTTGGGGTTTTGCCGTTTTTCGACGTCAGAGTTGACATTCTTCTTCTTCTTACTGGTTTTGGACTTCTTTACCGCGGAGGGACCGGATTGACGGGACCTATGAGATTTATGAGACAGCTCTTGGCTGCCACTGTCGATTCCCATCACTGTCTTCACGCCGCGAGCGCCTGCGAAAGAGAGTTAGCGACGCCGCGAATATTCTTTCACCTGCCGCAGTCAGCCTAAATTACCTGAGATGATGTTTTTTGCTTATAACTTTAGGTTTAGGGTATTCCGATGGGAATAGTTTGAGAAAAATTTCCCCAGGGATCCCCGCCCAAATTTTATTTCTTTTCTAGGAGAGCTTTTTTGTAAATACTCCATCCGTCTCAAAACAACTTGCACCATTTTGGAAATGCACGGGAATTAAGGAGAGAGTATATATATTCAGATATATTATTAACTAGTGGGTAACCCGTGCTTTTGCACGGGAAACTAATTTACTATTATTATTTATAATATTTATTAACATATATAATAACTATTATTATTTACTAATAATATTAATAGTAATAATTAACCTATATAGTAACTACTGTGATTAATTAATACTCTCTCCGTCCCAGAAAAAGAGTCTTACCTTGTTTGTGCACACTTATTAAAGAAACAATAGAAAATTAGTAAACATTGCAAGTGGGTTGAGGGTATAATTGTCCAAAACTCTATTCATTATTTCTCATTATTTGTCATTTCAGGAAATAGACTATTACTCTGGACGTACAAAAATAGAAAGTAGGACTCTTACTCTCGGACGAAGCGGGTACAATCAATAGTAATTATTAACATGTATTGTATAATGATTAACTAATACTATTAATAATAATAGTTAACTTATATAGTAACTATTATGATTAACTAATAATACTATTAATAGTTAACTATCATTATAATTAAACTTTATTTTTAATAATTATAATTAACTATTAAATAAAATTAGTTACTATATAAAGTAACTATTATAGTAATTATTACTAATAATAGTAATAGTTACTATAAGTAGTTAACTATTACTAATAATAGTAATAGTTAACTATAGTACTTAACTATTATAGTTAACTATTATAGTAAATATTACTAATAATAGTAATAGTTAACTATAATACTTAACTATTATAGTTAACTATTACTAATAATAGTAATAAATAACTATAGTAGTTAAGTACTATAGTTAACTATTACTATTCTTAGTAATAGTTAACTATAATAGTTACCCTTTATAGTAATTAATATTATTAGCTAATACTATTAGCTAATAGAAAAAAAAATGAAAAGTCACTTACTTATTAGGGTAGATTTGATGTGGCATCACCAAATTCATCATTCCCCCATGACTTGTCCACATGGCAACACCACATCCCTCTTCACCAACTTTAATATATATATATAAGATTTGAGTGTATTAGAAGATGATTAAATATATATTTTTATTAATTCAAGTCACATGAATAAACAATCTTACTAACATTACACCACCACCTCAACCACCGTCCTCACTACCACCGCCGCCGCCATCACCGTCGTCAACACCGCCCAACATCACCACTGTCGCCGCCGACGCCACCACCCACTATCATTACCGGCACCGCCAACGCCACCATCACAATCCATCCACAACCACAAAAAAACCCACAACAAATTGACAGTCACCGTCACTTAAACAACAAATTTTGAAAAAAATGCAAACACACACATCAATGAAGATTTTCCCCATAAATTCTCTATTGCTTGACCTCGTTTTGGCACCAAAAACATGACCATTTCAACTATAAATACATCACTCTTGCTCCATTTTAAGGGACCACAATTTCTACACTCAAAGTTATAATAGTGAAAACACTTGAACTCTCTTAAGTATTTCCAAGGCAAACAAGCAAGGTTCTTGTGAAGGTTTAGGTACTCTCTCATTTCATCTCTTACTTTCATTTAGTTTAAAGCATTGCAATCCCCGTAAATTAGGACATGACACTAAAGGTTGTTTCACTTCATTGAAGTTGACCAGCAAGTTATCTCCATATATTTCAATCCCCCTTAACCCCCAAGACACTTTAATTTGGTAAGCATAGGGAGAATCAAAACCTTAGACGTTGAATACTAATTTGTGAGACAGGCTGTTGGGTATGCTTATTTCTTAATCCTCTCAAATTATGTTAGAATTGATTGATACCATCACCTATGCTTATTTTATGGACTTTAGGATCTTACGTAAGAAGTTTTATAACTTCAATTTTTAGCTAAGTCCTTTTTAGAATAGGCTTAGTGGTTAGGGCTTATGCTTCGAATTGAGATTTCAATTACCGAAGACCAAGTATAATGCGCAGGACATTTCATGCGCAGAGCATCACTTGCTCATTCTCCATGCGCAGAGCATCGCCTGCTCATTTCCATGCGCATAGCATCACCTGCTCATTCTCCGTGCACATAGCATTATCTGCTCCCTTTCATGTGGAGAACAACACTTGCTTAGTTTCAATGAGCAGAACGTCTGCACACTCTCTATACGCGTGACTTCTATGAGCAGAGCAGATTAACTTGGTCCTTATGCTTATCTTTCAACAACTTTATATTCTTGAAGCTTGGAAAGCGCTTATACTTAATCTCAAGACTTGAAGAAGACCAAGGAGCAAGCATGAAAACCATGCGCAGATCATCACCTGCACATCCATCTCTTGCGCATGACTCATACGCGCAGGTCCTTCAGACCTGGTCCTTAACGCTTCAACAGTTCTCTTAGCTTTGGATTTGAGGTCTCGTGCAAATGACTAAATGGGATGCGCATGACTCTCATGCGCAGCACATCTTATGCGCACTCAATGCGCATGGCTTCCATGCGCGCGCATACTTACCTTAGTCAATTCTCTCATTTCCTGACCTCACCTTTTAGAAGCTTGGAAAACGTCATGACAAGCTACACTTTTTGTAAAAGTGCTGATGTGTACATACGACAAAGCAAGCACACTCAGCAGATCCAATGGTGGAGATGCGCTCAAGAGAAATATTTCAAACGAAGACAGCTGTCAACCTTCTAGAAGAAGCTTTTTAAATTTGGTCTTCATATCTTCATACCTTACCAAGCCCAGATTTTGACACACACACACCTCTTGAAGCTTTGATCATATCGATCTAACTTCTTGAGATTCATCGATCGAACCTCTCCAAATAGCTTGTTCTTTATTCTCGCTATTTATTTCCTGCTTAATCATTTCTGAATTACTGCTTTGTTTGATCTTATCAGATTGCTATTATTGCTGCTGTGATTGTTATTGCTTATTGCCTTAAAATCCTTTTTATCCAACATTTTAAGCCAAACTTAGCGCGTGCGTTTTTACCTTCTGCGCAGTATACCCTGCGCAGTTGCTACTTAATTTTCCGATGTGCATTTCACACTCTCTCTGCGCGCTATACATAGCTTATTTGAGAACTGTACGCATAAGCTATTGCTCTGCAAAATGGTCTGAAAAGAATTTTTAAAACGCTATTCACCCCCCCCTCTAGCATTTTCATACCCTTGTTGCCCATTTGGGACCAACAAGTGGTATCAGAGCAAACACCTTCATAAAACTTGTTTTGTTTTTCAAGCTTAACAGCTTGGGTGCCGATTCAAGTTGGCTTCAAATCTTGGGCAATGGCTAACTATTCACATGTTCTAGTGCTGAATGAAGATCACTTCGAAATTTGGAAGCACTGCATGCTCACTCATTTTTCTTCCATCGACGAGATCCTCCATGACATCGTTCTTGAAGGACCCTACATCCCAATGAAAGCTAATCCTGATGCTGCTACCAACAAAGACAATCCTACAATCAAGAAGGCCAAAGAGGAATAGACCGATGAAGAAAAGAAATGGGTTGGCTATGATGGAAGAGCAAGAAACATCATTCTTAGCACTCTAGACCTCTCCATGCATAATCAAATTATGAGCGGTGGAACTGCAAAGGAACTATGGGATGCTATTGAAGGATATGTGAATGGAGACAAAGTAAGCAAGGAAAACAAAAGATTTGTGGTGCAAAGAAAATTCAAATGCTTCATGAGAAAAGATGGTGAAACCTTGAGACAAACTTATGATGGCTTATGTGCTGTTGTAAACTCTTGTAAATCTCTTGGAACTACTTTCACTAATAAAGAAGTCAATTCTCAATTCTTAGATGCGCTAGGTTCCAGATATGTGCACAAGGCAAGTCATCTGGAAGATTCTGGATTTCTAGATACTTGGCCTCTGCGCAGCTTATACGCTAACTTAAAAGTGTATGAGCTAAAACTTGATCGAATTGATGAAACTGAAGGCAAAGGAAAACTTGTCTCCTATGTTGCGCAAAAGGAACCTGCGCCTGCTCAAACCTCAGACAAAGTCTCCACTTCCTCTTTACTTGAAATGGATGATGATGATTTCGCTATGTTTGTAAAGCGATTTCAAAAATTCAGGAAATTCTCTAAACCTGGATCCTCGAGCAAACCACCTGCTAAGTTTTCTCGAGGCAGGGACTCAAAAAGGGATGATGACTTGGTTTGCTACAACTGTAGAAAGCCTGGTCATTTCGCATCAAAATTCCAAACTCCAAAATTTGAGTACATGAAGAGGAATACTGCGCAGAATCATCAAAGCAGCGCGGAATGATTGCGGAAGAAGACTGCGCAGAAAAGGAACAGAAAACTGTTGGGTTTCGTAGTAACATGCGCAGCGGAAAATAGCATTTAAAATTTTATGAAACCCAAAAGCCCATAGATCCGTTCATATGATTAAATCAAATACAACAATATGAATAGAGGAAAAACTAACCCTTGATGACTTTGAGTTTGGTCTTTAAACTTTGGTGGAGATCTTGAGGCTTCAATCACAAAAGTAAGAACACGAACTTTGAAGATGATGAGCTTCACCCTCTAGCGGTATCCACACCTTGAACGAATATCAAGTACACTTCTTGATCTTGGTTGCTAGACCAATAATTATGAAACACACTTTCACAATTGATGATGACTATATGGAATTTATTTTGTGTATTATTTTGTCCTTCAATCTAAGATGTCTTAGAACAAAATAAAACATCTCTCAAACTCTTTGGAGACTCACACAAGGCTATGGCTGATGTTCTGGCCGAAATCCTCCTTTTATACACAAGCAAGACCTATTCCAAATAGGAAACTTGTGTCAAAAGATTCTCCTAATCGAATTAGGAATGTTTCTGCCGACAGCACCGTGCGGCCGCCCAAAGAGGGCTGTGCGGTCACCCGGCGCCTTTTTAGGCGGTCGCCCGCCTGGCCAGAATTACTGAAAAATTCCATTTTAGTCTTTTTAAAGATACGTTCTATTGTGTGTGACCCTCTAGGATTATACTAAGTTGGCAATGGGTTCAAACATGAAACCATAAGATATGATTAGGTTCTAGCAAAGCGTCATACCTACCCAAATAGTATAACTAGATACAAGTTCGCATTCCTTTTAGAATATGCCACAATCCTTTTGTCCACGATGTCATTGAACACAACTCATGGTCAAACAGTCAACTTGTTCTGTTCAATACTTTCTCGATTCCGAATATGTTGATAATCCAAATGACATTGATCCGATCAATTCATTTGAGTCCGGCCAAACATTTCATCAACATCATTCCTACGAGAGGCCCAAGCTTGACATCTCTCCGAAGAGGGACAAATCCATTTAGCTTATTATTCTTCCCTACGTGAATCCGATTATGCCAATCATACCCTTTATAACTACCGTGTTAAGGCAGCGTTTAAATATGTCAAACATAATGTTCATCAAGTGGAAGACTATAATAACTTCATGTCTAAGGATTCGAATGACATAACTAATATGAGATATATGTTTGACATAGACCATGACATAAATCTCATACAGCGGGTCATGAAGTATTGAAATCCTCCCCTAGCATTGCTACTTAATGGTCCGCATACATCGGAATGTATCAACCCCAATAAGTCGCTTGCCCTTTCACCCAACTTGTAAAAGGTGTCTTAGTCATTTTTCCAAGAAGACACGACTCACAAGTATCATATGACTCTAAAGTCACATGAACCCAAAAGTCCGTCCCCATGGAGTTTTGAGATACGCTTCTCATTAATATGACCAAGACGGCAATGCCATAAATAGGTAT
>JAOWBW010000833.1:394258-497597 GCA_026119855.1 Campanula takesimana
TGAACCTGGGCATCAAAAAAAAAAAAAAAAGAAAAAGAAAAAGAAAAAGAAAAAAAAAAGTCTTACTACTTACGTGTCTACATCAATGTGTTTTAGACGGTGGAGGCAAAACCCGTTTCAAATCGCCACGTGAGCTTTCCTCTTCCCTTTTCCTCGAAAATCAAAATTAAAACCCGCACAGAAAACCAGTCGAAACTTGTTCCTTCCTTCTCTTCTTCACCTTCAACCCAATCGGAGCCATGAATATCTTCAGATTTACCGGCGACATGTTCCATCTAACCAGCATCGTAGTCCTCCTCCTCAAAATCTACGCTACCAAATCCTGCTCAGGTAACATGCACTGTCCCCATTTCTAGGGTTTTACCATTTTCCTTTTTGATCGGAATTTCATATAAATTGTGTTTGAGGTTAGGGATTTCGTTGAAGACGCAAGAGCTATACGCTCTCGTGTTCTTGGCTCGGTATATGGATCTGTTCACCGACTTTATATCTGTCTACAATCACCTGATGAAGCTGTGTTCATTACTAGTGCCCTGGCAATTGTGTGGTGCATGCGTTGGCACCATGTTGTTCGGCGATCCTATGACCGTGAACTTGATACATTTCGCCATCAGTTTCTCGTGGTGGCCTGTTTTGTTTTGGCATTAATTGTTAACGAGAAGTTCACATTTCAGGAGGTTAGTTCTGTTGTTAATTTGATTTTTTGAATTTGAATTGCATTGATAGGCTATCTGTTGCTAGTTTGATTCTTGCTTAGAAAAATGAGTTTTATGAGCTCCCATTGAAAGCATCCTGACTAATTGCTTTTGGTTACTTCTTACTTGCAACTGTAAAGATGGTTGAAAGGGGCTCGAGCTCAGTCAACGAACGTGTAGGTGTTATAGACACTGAAATGAGAGCATAGACCTCATGGAAATCCCTCTGTGGCAAGAACTTCTAGGAAACCATTTAGTTAAGGTCCCAAGTCTCATTACAATTCCCTGTGATATTCATATATATTGAATTGCATTGATAGACTATCTGTTGCTAGTTTGTAAAGATGTGGTTTATTTGCTGGGTGCAGTTTCTTTGTATGGAACCAATTGCACAGGTTGGCTTAGTTTGGTTTTATTTTGTTGTGTGGTTGTTCCATGAACATTTTCCAGATGCTTATTAAGATTTATCATTATAAACAGAAATTATAACCTTTTGGAGAGAGGCTATGCTCTCCAAAAGGTTATAATTTCTGTTTATAATGATAAATCTTAATAAGCATCTGGAACCGGTTTAATGATGAAAAGGAACTAGAGCAGAAGATAAGTTGAAATGACTATATTAAGAGACCATGTTTATATGATTCATTCAGAAAGCAGGTTAGGTGTCAATTTGGAATTTTAAGCCTACATGGAATGTTGTTCAGGCTATAGCTTTGACTCAATGTCTTTGCAAATACAAGTACCCAGAATAAAGATCTATATCTTTTATCTGTGAAATTAAACCGACTGACACACACTCAAATTTGGGTTGTTTCTGTTGGTTGTGTCTTCTAATCAGTTACTCCTTCAATTCACAATGACATAGGTTGAAGACGATTGTTGAGCTCATGGGATGCGTGTTATAGTGGAAATCTTGAACATTTTAAATCTTCATGGGGTTAAATATTCAACTGCTCTGTATTAGGTTCTATGATCTGTACATTGTACAAAAATGCATATGATACATCATTTAGTTATTCGGTCATTCCTATGAGTTTGATGTTTGTTTGCTGGTGATGGATGGAACTTTGTTCACTTGATAACAGTGGGGCACTGTGGATCGAGGTTGGTTGAGCTGCCAGTTTGTTTTACCTTGTGTGTTTTTTTCCCCATCGTTTTCTTAAGATCTTTTGGAGTAAAAATTCCTAAAAACAATGCTTGTCAAATAATGGGAGATATTCCAGTAGTTTTGCGATAAAGGGCATCCCTTAGTTTTATTCTTGCAAGTAGTCTGTATGGAGTTTTTGATTAAAATTTAAAACTGAAACTTTCAGCTCTCATTAACCCAAATTCATTGTTCATCATATTTTGGTTGGTCACTTGTCTTGGTCGCTGTCCACTTCACTGTGGGGGCGAAGGAAAACCGCTCATTTGGTGGCAAAACTGTCATTTGTTTTGCTTGCGCAGTTACTGCAGTTCTTTGCGTGTGTCTCCCCACCTTAGAGTTTGGAGCTTAGCCAATCACTTTTAAACCCTTCACTTATTACATGTGTTTGAGATTGCAATCATTATATGCTTTTGTGTAAGTTATTACATTTTCATGTGCTGATTTTGATGTAATGGCTTTGCAGGTCCTCTGGGCATTTTCAATTTACTTGGAGGCAGTTGCGATTCTTCCACAGCTGGTTCTGTTACAAAGAAGTGGTAACGTGGACATTTGACTGGACAATACGTTTTCTTTCTTGGGTATGTTCATTCATCTCTTTATATCAAAACTAAAAAGTTCACAGTACCCAAATCATACATCTTACAAGCTTTTCTCTCTCTTTTTTTTTTTTTTTTTTTTTTTATGGTCCTGTTCAATTTCGGTTTAGCTAATTACTACTCAACTAATTTTCATGATGGCTGTCCCAGTGCAGGTCAGTAGTTTTGTTTGTTGCTTATGCAGTCACATTATCAGTTGTTTTGTAAACGTGTTTAGAGGTTTAGTGGAGATTTTGCTCAACGGTGCAAAATTCACATTTGCTTGGGCATTTATTCTCCATTTGGTTATTGTTGATATTATTTAAATGTGTCCCTATACATTCGTGCATGTGCTGCAGATCAGGTTGACATTGAGGATGCGAGTGTCTCCACCCTTGTGGTTTTTTGCTTGTTTACACTCTTTGTATCTAGTACTCCCTCTGTCCCAAAATGCTCTTCACAATTGACTATTCAAACTTTTTAAGGATATGAACACTTGCTTCACTAGCCATGTTGTGTTTATGCACATTCAAGCCTAAATTGTAGAAATGAGAAGATTTTTTTGTGACAATGAAAAATGGCAAATGAGAAGATCATTATGGGACACAGAGAGTATTTGGATAATATTTTTTCTAGGGTTCTATCACCAAAACCATTTGTGAAGTATCCTTCCATACGCTATACTCTGTTTTATAAAAGTTCACTCCTTTCACAATCGAGCTAGTGTCTTCTTGGGCCTGTAGGGGGGGGGGGGGTGGGGAGATCTAGAATTCTACAATTCTTTCTTGGTCCAAGGGGACATAGTATCCTAAAACTAGACAACGACCCTATCTTGTTTTTGAAATTTGATTCTGTTATAATATGAAAACTATGTCCCGAAACAAAGGGCACATTTTCCCTCCATTTGCATGTATCTTCGTCTATTCATCCATGCATGCAAAATGAGTATAATATTATGTAAGAATGGTCATTTACAAACTGCGTAAAACGCGTGTTGCTTGGCTGTAGATCTTGACACTAGTGATTGAATCACAAATTTAGTTGAATACCATGCATTTTTTATGAATGATTTCTTGGAGCAATGTCTCCACGTACATTGATGCATTTCTTTTTGTAACTAATACACATTGGTGTGCATATAAATGTACTGAACACAATGGTGAAGTGTATAGTGTTTTAATCTAAATAAGCAGAAATTACTCTAGAATGCTGATGTAGTTGAGAATCGTGTGAGACTTTGTGCTTCTAGTGGCACCAACTAAACCCAAGTGCGAGTGGCTCTGAACATATACGACTCTCTATTGTGCCGAAGGATTGATCAAAGTGGAACATGGAATGGTGTTAGTGGAGAAAGTATGAAATTGCAAATGGAACCGTCAGTTTTGGATGTATGATACTCCCTATATCACAAAAGGGCACTTCCCTCTTTTACCTTCTGTCAAAAACTAGAGGGTCATTTACTTTTCAGGAAAAAAATTATTTTGGCATAATATTAGACGTCATATTTGTCCAAAATAAGAGGGCCATTTTCTTTTCAGTGAAAGTAGGTTGTTTGGCATATGGATGAATTCAACACCATATATTTCTTGGATGAGATTAATCTAGTCAAATAAACTAAAGCAAGTGTAAAATGTGGCTACACAATCTATCGGTATTTAAGGAACACAATGTATTTTCCACAGTTTTCTTAATTTGGGCACCAAGTCGAAGTTTCCCTCGTCTATTGGGATAGAATGATTAGTAATCAGACGACATATTTTTGGGGTGACAAAGTACATTGAAATTGACCTGGAGGCTGGAGTTGGGCATATGGGCAATGAAACCTTATCTTTTTTTTTTTTTTTTTTTTTTTTTTTTTTTTAACTTGGTCCTTGACTGGAGCTCAGGCTCAGCATTTAAGATTTCATTAAGTAGGTTGAATAAGAAATCTCTGTGTCACGATCAGGATGCAACTACGTAGAAGTACAATAGCTGTGAAGTCTTGCATGTTTCTAAATTTTCAAGTTCAGTTTCGTAAAAAAAGGTTCCCCTCTTTTCCCGTAGAGTATTCGCGGCATTGTTTTGATGTTTAAGATGCACGTGTCGCTCAAAGACCCTGACCACCATAGCTGACAACTTTTTTGTCTTAATCATGGAGGCTGCTGCTATAACGACTTTGCATATCCTAGAAGTACATTTTTTTTTCCCTCTTACCACCTCAGCTTCAATATCTTTCTTTTTCTTAATGCAGGGCCTACCGTGCACTTTACATTCTCAACTGGGCATACCGTTATTTAGTGGAGCAACGTTCCACAAGATGGATATGTAAGCTGAACAAAAATGGGTAGTTGGTATTATTGACTAATAAACTTCTTCTTGGCTTAACGTTCCTGTATTTCTCTCAGCTATCATCTCGGGTCTTGTCCAGACAGCTCTTTATGCTGATTTCTTCTATTATTACTTTATCAGGTAAATTTCATCCTTGCACCTGATCCATTCTTGTTATATGGATTATCTGATGAATGAACTGAGAAATGATATTTTGTTCATCATTTTCTCTCTCTTATTTTTCCTCTTAGAATAATTTGTTTTTCTTGCTGTTCCAGCTGGAAGAACAATGCCAAGCTTAAGCTGCCGGCTTGAGTGGAGCTGAGATGCGATGAAAAGTTTGAAATACTCACCTCAGCTGAATGTCCGCTTTGATGGGATAGCTCAACAAAAACGCTCCCTCTTCAGACCTGCTCACTCAGTAGATTTAGATCAAACACCAATGTTTATAGGAGGCAATGTTTTTTTCTAACATGTAAAAATGATGTAGAACAGTAGAAGGAATGATGGTCATAACTTCATTTATATATCTTGGTGTCGCCACTGTTGGTTTCTAGTTATTAGACTCTTGTCAGATTTTCTATTCAATGGATATTCATATTGCTCAAGTCATTTCTAATGATTCTCGTTCGGGACACATTTTATGTAGTTATTTCACTCGCAACGTCACGGCAAGAGAAGGCTTGTTGTTCGCTAGGCTAGTCATGTCAGGCTCTGACGTGCTAGTTTTATGTCTGTTGTATCATCTGGGTGTGTTTCTCAAAGCAATGCATTTTATATGGCATTCTTGCTATTAGTTGTTTTGGATATGACAACTGTTTGATCGGTCAAATGAGATCGTACGTAAATCTTTTTGACAATCCAACTTACTTATCATAAGCCAAGCATGAAGGGTGGACGACGTCTCGTCTCACTTCTACTAAATCCTCAGCAAACTCGAACTCGAACCTCCCAAGTTTCACCTACACGAGATCCATAGTGTGACAAATTTCTACTCCCTCGTGCTCTCTCTTGAATGAATGTCCATTTTCAAGATATTTTCCCCAATGTTTCAAATGAATGTCTATTTTGCGAAAAGCCTTGTCCCCAATGTTTTTCACTCGTCTTTTTGTACTTGCAAAACTAAATGTTTAAAAGGTGGACTACAAAAATATATACGAATCTTTGTCGCTCCATATTAATTCGCAAGTAGAGATTTTGAGCATGTCCCTTTAAAATGAAATTGAAATTTAGACATTCATATTAATTCGCAAGTAGAGATTTTGAGCATGTCCTTTTAAAATGAAATTGAAATTTAGATTCATGTATATAGACAGAATATTGCATCGAAAAAAAATATATAGAGACAGAATAATATCAGCAGTTGCAACTAACCAAATGTAGTAACCCCTCCTCCACTTTCGGGTTCCTAGTCAAGGGATGCAAACGTAAAGCTACTAAGTCTGAGAAAAATCTCAAGAGATGTCATTTTTCCTTTTTTTTTTCTTTCTTTTTTGTGTGTGGTGGTGGTGGTGGTGGGAGTGGGGGGGTGGGGGTGGGGGGTGGGGGGGGTGGGGGTGGGGGTGGGGCATTAGTTGGTATACCAAGTTAGACTCACAAAGGATATCCAACCTATATTTTCCACCCTTCACCCAGAATTCACCCAAAATTGTACATGTTCAAAAAGTTACAAATGTTGATGAAAGTTTTTACTTGCTTCCTCCGTCTCAAATTGATAATTTTGATTTGATTTTTAAAATATTTTAAAGTTGTATTATAAAATTCGAAAATTCAGTGATTTAAAAACTTTGATTTTGAAAATGAAACTAATTTTCTTTTAGAATAAACAAAAAAAAAAAAAAAAAGAAACGTGAAACGTGACTATCATTTAATTTGAAATATATAACGAGTAAAAACTTGCATATTCATACAGCCTTTTTACTAGAAGGTGTCACCCTATATACGTGGATTAGGTATGCCTTTGTCCTATTTCTGAAAAATACAATTATTGTAGGAAAACTTTTAAAATATATTTTTAAGATATACAAGCAAGTAAAGTATCAAATATAAAAAGTTTGTCTTGTTAAATAAAAAGAAGATGAAGTACATGACAATATGACATACAACACTTTCTTGCTTGCATATTTCACAAACTAAAACATTAATCTGCAACCATAGATACATATGTTGGCATCATTTTTACTCCAAGCTTAAGTGGAGAGAAATGTTGCAAAATAGATCTCAACTCCGATGAAAACCACCATTAACACATAATATACGTCAGGTACGGATGGAAAAATTTAAGGTAAATGCAAGAGAGGAGATGGGAAAACACGAGTCTGTCACAATCACATAATCGGTCCTTACTTGGGACCCGAATAATAGGTAAGAGATATGCTTCGCTAAAAGGACATAGTTTCAGCAGAGGAAATGAAGACAACGGGCGTGTTTGTTTGAGCTGAATGAACGAGGTCTTCTCAATAGCCCGTCATTAATAGGCCTCATTCAGCTCAAACAAACACGCCCTGAAATTCACCATCAACAGAAAAAGTAGTATAGAATTATTTTAATGGTCAAGATGAAACCTGAGAATTTCCCAGATTCCGTAGCTGATTTGTTTGAAGGATCACTGGAAACACTTAAGAGACACAATATGCCATATGATGCATACCAATCATAAAATTCCATGTCATATGATTCAGATGCCTTTCTGCAACAGTGAGTATAAATCAATCTCCATTTTTTTGTTAAAAAAAATCATATACCAAATCAACCCGAGAATGCTGCTAGAACTAATGAACGTTACTATGACATTTCATCCTCGGAAATTAAAACCTCTTCACGGATATTACAATCTGGACCACAAACGGCCAGAGAAGCAAATCCATCGTTAAAACAAAATCCTATTAACCATCACGTAACTAGCAAAACGGAGAGAAAGGAGACAATATAAAAGATGGACAAACTAACAAGCCAGGATTATAAAGTCATAAACTTGGCAATAGTATTAAACAAACGATAGTCAGTGGTAAACAGGTTTAAACGAGTTACAACAACAGAAAGGAAGCATAGCACATACCCAAGTAACTAATCCAAAAGAGAGGCATTCAGAACCATTTTCCTAAAGCATAGCCAAATTTCTCGGAGACTGCAGCAAATGACCGGTTCAACATCACATCCGTTAACAGGTACCTTCAAGTAAACAATAAAATTAAGTTATAAACTCGTTAAAAGCTCAAGTAAGTAGATATCGATAAAAAAATGTATAGGTTCGGTATCAAAGCTTAACACAGCTAAAACTTCTAACAATTAGAGGAAAATAAATGGACAGATGAAAAGGCAACTGGAAATAATTATACTTCAGTTCTTCAGAAACCAGTCACGGACACACACAAACGCATTCATTAATTCCGGCCCAGAAGAAATCACACAGTAATCAGCTTTTCTTTGTTTCATCAGAGTGGCTTCATCACCGAGTGAAATGGAGACTGGAATTGCCAACAAATCACGGGCCATCTTTGCAAGGGTAAGATACTTAAAGCGAGCAGTTTTCCACCAGTCCAATGCATTGAAATCCTGGCTCCAAGGTATGACAGGCTCCTCCAAGTAGCATTCCAGTTCGGATTTCTTTGTCTGACCTTTGATGAACAGCTTGTACTCTTTCATTAAGCCCAAACCGGTCCATTCATCAACATGGTTGAATAAACCCATCTTTGCAACTTCCACAGCAGATTGAGGCGGCTCCCTGTGTTGTACCTTCCCTTTTGGTGCACGAGCAGAAGCACGTGCAGTCTTTGGTACAGCCGGGAAACGAACGATGTATTCGTTGTAAAGGTCCTTAACGGCCTCGAGAACTGTGTTAAACTTTAAGTTTCCATCTTCGCCCTCCAATTTAGAAGACGAGAATTTGATGTATTCCATCTTAAAGCGAGGATCCAGAACGGAGCTAACTGCAAGAACTAAGTACATTTCGTTCATGTACTCCTTGACTTTGAGAAGCATCTTTCCCACCACCATTTTTCTCATGAACGCATTTGCATGCGTGTTTTTTTCGATCAAGTACCTCTGAAGCTCTTGAAGATGGGGAAGGAAGGTACCCGAAGGCTGATACCCAGTTTCAATCAACGGATAAACAATGTCATAGATGTCATCTACCAAGTCTATAACATCAGAAACTATGTTCCATTCTTTGTTTGAAGGCAATGATCCGTACCTGTCACCCATCCCTTTCGGAACTTTCATAAGCTGTAACCGGAAAGAATCTTTAAGCAAACTGCTTCTGTACTTCCAGGTCGAGATCACCCCTCCAAACGGATAATACTTTCCAATTTTATCAACAATTGGACCTATTCCCCCGTACGCAGATTGTACAGCTTGATTAACCATAGCAGCTGAACAGTACATTTGAAATAGCTGCCCATTGAGTTGAAGCCTTTTCATTCCATTGATGTGATCCTTAACTAGTTCAAGCGTTTCCTTCGAGTCATTTCCGTTCAACATTGTAATGGCAGATACTTTCTGCTTGATGCCCCATTCTTTCATAGCTTTAAGAATGATTTCGTGTGGCGAACCTTCACCCTCAGTCCCGATGAGACTAAAACTAAGAGTCCACCGTTTCAATGTCCAGTCATCATCAATGAAATGCGCTCCAAGGCAGAGATAGCGATCGGAACCAGATTTGTAGCGCTTTCCAGCCCTTAGAATGTCCACTGAAAGACAAATTTGCCCATCATGCTTCCTAAACATTTCCTTCATCTTAGCTTTCTCTTCCCCATAAATCTCCAAACACTTGAGCCCGACCAAATCAACATCAATGGGGTTTTGTGAGTTCAACATGTACAGGACTTCTTTGACACGGGTATCTTTGACACCTTTAGGCTTCCATGATTCTGGACAGAAAAACTTAGCAAGAGGTTCAGGGGTCGCATCCTGGTCTTTCTCTTTAGCAAAACTCACTGTCACATAAATAATCACTTTCAAGTTAGGTTTCTTATCAAATGCCATCAATCAAAGTTAGAATAATAATACTCTAGTTGCATATCCCTCCCTATCTGAAGTGCAGACATGAAGATAGACTAGGGTGCATAACATAAACAACATTCTTTCGCCATAAAACTTAATCATGCACATAACCTCAATTACTTAAAATCAGAGTTAGGGGTGGCGGGGTTGAGGAGAGTCATAACTCATAAGTATCATGTACAATTGCTCGATTACTGCTGAGTAAACATCATAAGAAGTAAAATAGTATAACAAGCTGGGAGACAAACATTTAAAGATCTACAAGCAGAACAATTGGCCTTTATTTGCTACGGAAGTTATCCTAAAGCATAAGAATTAAAAACGGTAACAGTATTTCATAATCCTATCCCCTATGCAATAGTTAGCTTAACCTCATTATAATTTAAAGTCTTATTAACAGATAAAAGAGGAGGAATGAAAGCTCAATTAGGCTACCAGTACCAAGTAAAATGGGATGGTATTTTAGAATACCCTCATTCCTAAAAAAAGGCTTAATATGCACACTGTCAGTTCACCTTCAAAGTTCACAATCCATAACATCCTAACAATGTGTGCATACTAATACAATAAGCACACAGTAAATTAAGTACAAAGAGGTCAAGGCTATTCAAAACACAAAATGAAGATAGTTCGACACGGAGATTGACCATTCGAGCACACAAACAATGCGTGCATACTAATACTATAAGCACACAGTAAATTAAGTACGAAGAGGTCAAAGGCTATTCAAAACACAAAATGAAGATAGTTCGACATGGAGATTTTGGCCATTCATGCACACACATACTGTCTTGATATCAAATGACCAAATTACAAGCACATACAGAAATATGCATCCACAAAATTCAAATAGACTCGCACAAAACGCAAAATCATCCATACAAATACATAGATATAGAAATATGCAGGAACTCACACAATACAAAAGCATGCCCCCACACACAAAATACACATGACCTCGCACGCACAAGAAATTCGGAGACTTGCACTCTCAAACACTCTTAATCATCAACATGAGTGCACACATGAAACTCCTTCTGTCCCATAAAGTTAGTCCCTCTATTTTCATTGTTCGCTTGAATGAATTTTAAGAAAAAAATTAGATTACCTTTAATTATCCTAACGAGAATCTAAAAATTGTTGTTGATAATGCTCAAATTTCATTCAAACTATCAATGAAAATATATGGACTAACTTTCGGAACGGAGGGAGTACTCATGAACTTGCGCGCGCACACACAAACACAAAAACAAACAAAAACAAACACAAGCACACAAAGCATGGAATTAACACGAAATACTCTGGAACACTACATTGACACTCAAAAACAAACGCACGCGAAATTATGGACTCAAACTCAAACACACAGAACCACCTACTTGCGCACCCGAAAGATTCAGGAACTCACAAACACACAAAATCGGATGGACTGATCACACTCTCAAACACAAAGAATCGTCCACTAGCACGCACACAAAAAATAAATCAGTAACTCACTCACAACGCAAAAAACAAGCACACGAGAACGAAATGAACCCTGAATACACCGGAATTTACACGCAGAAACAAAATCACATGGAATCAGACAGACTCAAACACACAGCATCATCACACATGCGCGCACACATTAAATATTCAGGAACTCACGCACACACCAAAACACAAGCACACAAACCACAAAATTAACAAGGAATACACTCCAACTCTACAGCAAAAACAAAAATCACAAAAATGAACAAAATGGAGACGGACACACACAAAACACAAAACACAAAACACAGAATCATCGACTTACCCACACTCACTAAAACATTGAATCACACACACACGCACAAAAACACAGAAGCATCAACCTGCCCACACTCACTAAAACATTGAATCATACACTGATACACGCACAAAAACACATGAAATTCCACAAAAACACACAAGCATACATAAACAGAGTCACATGCGCACACACACGAGGCCACACTCTATAACACACAATCACAATGTTTACACATATTATGTACACAATCACAAACAAAACAGCAAATAAATCAGCAGTATTACTTAAAACACAAAAAATCAGTCCAACATCCACAATTTTTTTACAAACGATCGATTAAACTAACTTTCAAAAGCGAAAAATTACCATTACAAACATTGATACAGTGAACAAAATAAAAATAGATGAAAGAAAACTTACGAATCGAGTACATTGTTGCCATGGAAATGATTCACAGTTACTGAATATATTTTTTTAGTAGAAAGTGAGAGAAAGTGTGTGTGTGTGACTGTGAGGGAGGGAGGGAGGGTTTATGAGACCGATCAGTTTGTTTTTGGAGAGGGAGTACGGATAGTTTTTCCCCGGAAAGGATCTGAGCCGTCCACGTGGTTTGGTAAAGATCGTTGACACTATTTTAAAAAACAAGCGGTGTCATTTTTGTAAATAACTGAGAGCATCGTAAATGGCGAGTGTTAATATTACAAAGTGCCAGTGCTTCAAACTGACGTTTATAAACATTGGAATTGACACTTTTTATATTCGCTAGTGTTAGTGTTTAAAAGTGCCAGTCATTACACTGACAATTTTAACATTGAAATTGACACTTATTAAAACTGCCAGTGGTAGTGTCAATAAGTGTCAGTGTACATGGCTAACATTATTTTACACTACCACTGACACTTACGATCAGCGCTAAACAACTTCCCGTAAATTACGAAAATGTCACCGCGCCAATTTAAAAACACGTTGTACGCGAACCTTAGGGTAAAACACGTTTTTCACATATTTTCACTCAGTTTTTTATTTTTCTTTTTGATATATGTGTATGAGAAGATGTTACAATATAAAATTTATAAGGCCTTTTATTATTTATATATGTGAAACAATATTGAATATTTTCACAATATTTTTGTTTAACCAAAATTTGAAGCAAAAATAAAAAATGTTTGGTGCAAAAATTGTAATATTATAAAGAGTAGTGCAATTTTTGTACTAAACTGTTGGAGATGGTCTAAGTCTTCAAAAATTTCGTCCCAAAACGAAAATTTATACTCCCTCCGTCCCCGTATAAGTATGACTAAAGAAGTGGCACAATAATTAAGAGACAGTAATATATGTGTGATAGAAAATGAAGAGAAATAATGAGTGATGCTAATAGTAATGTTGGTTGAATAAATTGAGTGGTGGAAAATGAAAAGAGAGAACGGGTGAGGTAAAATGGTGCGGTATGGTGAGTTTAAGTATATTATACCATTTCTATTATGAACAGTCTCATTTTTGGGGACGAACCAAAAGGACAAAAAAAAAAGCCTCACTTTTGCTGGGCATAGATAATATTTAGTATTTTTAAAAATTTACTAATTCATCTAACATCAAACAAAGGTTTGATTCACACTCAAACTCGTAATATAAAAAAGGGTTTTTATGTAGGGTGTTGTTATACACACGTAAAATTAATGAATACACCAGTACTGTGCATCATAGTGTTGTACTATTTAAAATTTTAAGCATACTATGGGTGTATTAATTAATTTTATGGGTGTGTATAACAAAACCCTTTTATGTACCTATATTACTACACTTACTTAAGTTTTTCTCTATACGTTTTAAAATATATGTCGCTTTAGAAGTGAAAGCTCGTTTTAAAATATTTGACACTTTACTAGTATCAAGTCATTTTTTTCTTTTTTCTGTCAATTATATACCCCCTCCGTCCCATACTTATCGCTACTTATTTATATTTTGGGCGTTCCATAGTTATTGCTACTTACCTAAAATGATCACTTTTCTCTCTCCTATCCACTAACTTATTTTCTCTCTCATACCCACTCACAATACTTATTTTTCCAACATATTTTCTTAATCCATGTGCACTCTCATTTAGTAGAAATAAGTATGAGACAGAGTATTAATTATTGTGAAGTCTCTCTTGTTAAAATATTTAATCACCTAAATCTTTGACTCATTTTAAAGTAATTGAGTCTTTTTAACATGCGTTACATTTCTTAATATGTGTAAAATATTCTAAAGCGAAAAATATTTTGAAACGGAAGAAGTAACTTTCTTATTTATTCTCACTCAAAACTAAGATTATACATTTATTTTAGGATTTAAAGAGTAGAATTTCGAAAAATTTAAAAATTAAGGCTTACGCATATTAATTTTTCCAATACAATTTTATCCAAAAGTAATGAACAAAATTTAAATAGAACCAAAATTAATAGAAAATGTATAATAAAAAGACACACACGTAGTAGGGTTTAAATGGTTCAGTTTAGTTTGATATGGACCAATTTACGCACTAAACCATTAGTCATCTATTATGAATTAAAATTTCAGAACGAACTCCAACCGACAAGATTTGTGTTTGGTTAATTAGGCTCAAAATTTAGAGTTTAAATTTTTGTTGTTCATTATTGGATAAAAATAAATTGGGGTAATTAATTTATGTCATTGAAATTTTGCTCAATTTCTAATATACTCATCCAGCTTATTTTTCCAAATATTCTAAAAGTACCATGCACTTAAAATGAAGCGATATTCAATAGTATTTCTTTTGTTGTGTGGTGGTGATATTATAAGAATGTTCAAAAGAACGAGTCATACCATGCATTTAAAATGAATGGACCCGGAACCGCTCCACCGAGTTAGCTCCACCCCTCCACCTAATGACTCCGATCAAGGCCACATACACACAATCATCATCTGTGCGGCTAGGATGATGATTGTGTGTATGTGGACAACTGTAATTGGCTAGGAAAAGGAAAATAAATGAAACAATAACCCTATCATATTAATTCCATGCTTCAAAAAGAAATCATATTTCGTTCAAAAAAAAAAAAAAGAAATCATATTCCAAATCCACATCAGATCCAAAATCCACGTGGACAACTGTAATTGGCTGGAATTCGTGTCAATGTATTCACATCTTCTATACATAGTTGCCGGACGCAGCCAAAAAGTCGTTCAAACAAACTTGTAACGCGTGTGACCCCGTCCCGATTTATCCCTCGCGTTGTAATCGCATGCTGCAACCAATTTCTTCTCCTCATAAAACCCTAAAATATCCGGCGATACAGAAATAGGTTTGACCATTGTGGGCGATTTTCGGGTCTCCTGTTCTTCTTGGATCTACAATCGATTCTGAATTTGTAAGATCCCTCGATCAGATCTTGAGTTATTTTGTCAATTTTGATGCATCTGCAATTTGACATTTTGGTTTATGTGTGCCTGATTTGGTGTTTGACTTTTGTATTGTTAATTAGATCCGTTTGATGCATTTGCAATTTGAGCTTTCGCTTATCTGAATATCTGTTTTTTTATGATGTTTTGTAGCTGGATCTAAGAATTTCATGCTTTGAGATGCTAAAATTAAGTTTGATTTGGGTATCTAAGAATTGGGGATGGAAAGGAGATGTTTAAGAATTGGGGATGGAAAGGAGATGTTTAATTATATGCGCGCTTGTAATTGAGAATGTTTGAAGTTTGATTTCCACCTCGCACTCAAAATCTGTGTTTTTCCCTTTTGGATCCCGTTGAGTGAGTATCATCTTATGCCAATATCTGTATGAATGAAAAGAAAAAAAGTAATGTCTTTAAAGTAAAGATATACGGTAGCATACCTAGGCATAGTCCTCTTATTAGATGCAGATAATTATGATTTTCGAACCAAGTTCTAGCTTTACTGTTTGTTTGTGGCAAATATTTTGGATAATTGAAGGTGAATAATGTTAATAACAAAGGGAATGCTAACCATGTGGTATCATGTGGTCCTAATTCTATTTTACATTTGTACTACATGCGTAGGAAATTTGTATGAAGTTTATTCATATTTTCCAACTGGAAGCTCATGCATTAATCTGTCTTTACATGGAGGATGTTCCATTGCATTTGAGCTTCTTGGGCCCAAATGGTTTGTCTTGGGTTTGCCTCAAGTTGTGACTTGAAATTCTCCTTCTACATGCTTACGGTCATGTTTTGATTTTTTATTAAGTCGTGTGAAATAGTCGCTGATGCTATGTTTGTGGATTAATATTTTTTTAGCTAAACTGTTATATTTTATGCTCTGTCAAAAATTTTTGTTATATCTTATGAGTTCTCTGTAAGTGGAATGTCATCTGGCCACTTTTTATAGTCTCTCTCATTTAACTGTTATTTACTCATTAGTACATGGTACAACAGGGTGACAAAGATGAATTCGCGTCATGCGAAATTTTGAACAAAATCATTTGAGGTTGAAGTTAATCTTTCGTTTGAGTGTTGTATTGGCTGTTACTTATTGCCAGTGCTTCTTTCTTTTGTTGGCTGATTTGAGTTTTGTTTTACCATGATATTTGACTCTTGATTTGAAATTTTCTTTCTCTTGAGAAGGCTCTGGTCCCTTTTTTGATGGCTTATGCATTGAGTGCATTTGTTTTTCTGTTGATTTCTTTATACTGAAATAATCCATTAACATATTAATTTAAGTGCAGGTTGGGTAGGTTATTGCTGACATCTTAATATGGGAGGTGGGTTTAGAGTGCTGCATCTGGTCAGGCCATTTCTTTCATTTCTGCCAGAAGTCCAGAGCGCAGATAGGAAGGTGCCCTTCAGAGAGAAGGTCATCTATACTGTGATCGCCCTTTTCATCTTTTTGGTGTGCAGTCAGCTCCCTCTGTATGGAATTCATTCAACGACGGGTGCTGACCCCTTCTACTGGATGCGTGTTATTTTGGCCTCGAACCGTGGGACTGTCATGGAGCTAGGAATTACTCCCATTGTGACATCTGGAATGGTGATGCAGCTGTTAGCTGGGTCTAAAATTATTGAAGTGGACAATAATGTCCGTGAGGATCGTGCACTCTTGTGAGTTTCTTATTATGATTTTTTTTTCTTTCCAATTTGGCTGTTTACTTCTTTTGTTAGGCTGTTTAGCTTTTCTTACCTGTTGTTGAATGCCCTGCTTCTAGTTCTGGAAGTCAAATTTCGTAAATCCCCCTTTTAAAGGTGGCAAATTCTTAATTTTCTAGTGGCATTTAATAGCCAGCTGATTTCCATCAAATAATTGTTTTATATGCTTTTTAAATACATAAAATTGAATACTTGTACATGTAATAGATTTCTGGTGGCTTTTAGAAGCTTGCTTAATTTTGCAATTTATTTGTTCAGAAATGGTGCACAGAAGTTGCTGGGAATCTTGATTGCAGTTGGTGAGGCTGTTGCATATGTTCTGTCTGGAATGTATGGTAGTGTTGGCCAACTTGGTGTTGGAAATGCCATTCTCATTATTGTTCAACTTATCTTTGCTGGAATCATTGTCATATGCTTAGATGAACTTCTTCAGAAGGGATATGGTCTTGGTTCTGGAATTTCCTTATTTATTGCTACCAATATCTGGTATGTACTGCTAATGCGTCCCCCTTCTCTCTTCTTGTTCCTTCATATCCATTTTACTTAAGTTGGATATCAATAAACCTGATTTCTGATTGATCTTCAGTGAAAGTATTATCTGGAAAGCATTTAGTCCCACAACTATCAACAGTGGGCGTGGTGCTGAGTTTGAAGGTGCTGTTATTGCATTGTTCCATCTGCTGATTACTAGGACGGACAAAGTTCGTGCTTTGCGCGAAGCTTTCTACCGGCAAAATCTTCCAAATGTGACGAATTTGCTTGCTACTGTGTTGATATTCCTTATTGTGATCTACTTCCAAGGCTTCCGTGTTGTTTTGCCTGTGAGATCAAAGAATGCCCGTGGACAACAAGGCTCTTACCCCATTAAATTGTTCTACACGTCCAACATGCCAATCATTCTACAATCTGCACTTGTATCTAACCTCTATTTCATCTCTCAGGTGACCAATGGTTGCTCAGTTTATCTAATGGTGATTTGAAGTAACTTTAATTATCGTAGCCAACTTGATTAAATCATTTTTTTGTTTGACAGTTGCTTCACCGGAGGTACAGTGGAAATTTCTTGGTCAATTTATTGGGCAAATGGAAGGAATCTGAATACTCAGGTCAATCTATCCCAGTTGGTGGCCTTGCGTACTATGTAACTGCACCATCTAGGTAAGGGAGTACCCACAACTTTTACTTGATTAGTAGTTTATATTTTTCTCTGTGACAGATGTCAGTGCCAATGCTTGATCAATATATATATATAATTACACTGATACTCAAATTTTCTTGATTGCTACCATCAAATATCAGCTTGGCAGACATGGCGGCCAATCCCTTCCACGCCCTGTTCTATTTAGTGTTTATGCTATCAGCTTGTGCGTTGTTCTCAAAAACTTGGATCGAAGTTTCGGGATCATCTGCCAAAGATGTTGCCAAGCAACTTAAGGTATTGCAAATGAAGGCTTTAGCTTTAACATAAACTCCTCTTCTATTTTATGATTTTTATATGCAATCTTCATTTGCATGCTCATTTGAATGAAAATGACTTTTAAGGGCCATTAGGCTAATTCATGTTGATGAACCTGGTCTGATTTTTCTGTCACTAATGATGACAACTGTTGTCTTCACGGAAATTGTCATGCGCTGCTTCATGACTGATTATGCAACATACATTTAGGTGCCCATATGAAGGAAGACAACCTTGAGACCAAGATAATAATAATGAATACTCCGTATTGTTTATTTCATGTCTTGCATCATTCTGCTTTTTGCTACTACACTTTTGTAGGTTAAGTGTGCTTAATGTGGTGTCATGACCAAGTTTAATGCAAGTTGATGCTTTCATTGTAGTTTAGAAAACTTGTTTATGAGGTTCAGTTCACTTCAATTCCTGCGTTATTAAACATAAGTTGTCTTCACAGAATCCAATTATCAGCTGAGTGACTGGTGTGCAACATAATTTGACATAATTAATTTACTTGCTGCAGTTGTTTGTCCTTGACCAGGTTTAACACATACTTAGAACCTTGCTTTCTGTTCTCTTTCTCCCTCTGCCCCATAAAAATGTCAGCACTTTCTCTTTTAGTCCTTCCCTAAATAAATGTCGCCTTTCTGAATAAGGAAACTATCTTTTAGTGCAATTTTACTATGGTTCAAGCATTATACAAACAAGTAAAGAACAGTTATTATGGTACGGAGGGTAGTATTTAGCTAAGTGTTTTCACGGGTTGGCACTACTGGTGTGTGTCTGGGTTGCATTTGATTGTCCGTAGCTCTGTACAGTTATATATGTACATATTTTTCAAGGAAGCATTGAGACTGTTGTTTATTCTAAACCAATTTTCTTGTTAAAGCATTATACTTTCTGGTAAATTCGTTACTCGAGTTTTTGTATTGAGCACAGTACAGCTAATATATGTACGCTGGTTCTGATATTTTTAGTATGCAATATTCTTCCGCTTGTATGAGAACACATCATGCTCTAACTTTCCAGATCTAGGAGAGTTCCTGTTACATTTTTTCCCCATTTGTAATTTAATAATGAATGCAGGATCCAAATTCTGTTGGCTATGTATCCAATGTAATACGTCAGTCCAAAAAAATCATTACTCAATATTCAGGGAATTAATTATTTTTGCATTGCATTTGTGCAGGAACAACAAATGGTGATGCCTGGGCACCGTGACTCGAATCTGCAGAAGGAACTGAACCGCTACATACCAACAGCAGCTGCCTTTGGAGGAGTGTGCATTGGTGCATTGACCGTCTTGGCCGACTTCATGGGAGCAATCGGGTCTGGGACGGGAATCCTGCTTGCAGTAACGATCATATACCAGTACTTTGAGACCTTCGAGAAGGAGAAAGCCACCGAACTTGGCTTATTTGGCTTTTAAACCTAGTGGGTTCCGCTCGAATCGACTTTCGCAAAGTAGATGGCAAGGCCAGAGATGTAGTCATGTTAAAGGTTTGAGAGATTTTCTGTATTGACTTCTCTATGGGAAATTTCGAATGTTAGAACACTAGTCAAGGCTAATTTACAGTTTTCAGCAATTTTTTTTTTTTTTTTTTTTGGATATTATGTAACTGTAATGGATAATGCAGATCAAGACTCTTGTTTTGGTGTTACTCATGAGACAGACAATGGAAAGGAAGGGAAGTTAAATGTAAAGACAATAAAGCTAAAGGAATGCAAGTGTAATATGGATGAGCTTTATTAACGATAAACCAGTTTAGTTTGTTGTTTTGATAAGTTGCATACTCCCTTTGTCCCGTCCCTAACAAGTAGGACTAATGTATGTGCGGCAGAAAATGAATAGAGAATAAGTGGGGTAAATAGTAGTGTTGGTTGAATAAATTGAGTAAAGGAAAATGAAGAGTGAAAATGAGTGGGGTCAAATTAGGGGTGTCAGTGGTTCGGGCCAGACCGCGGTTCGGGACCGAACCGAACCAGACCATACGGTCTGGTTCGGTTTTTGAGCAATCATGGTTCGGTTCAGTCTGTAAAATTGCCAAACCGTGTGGTTCGGTTCGGTCTGTGGTCTGGACACTCTAGACCAAACCGAACCGAACCAAACCAAACCGATGCAGACCGAACCATGAGACCGAACCGTTAGACCGAACCACAGACCGAACCGCTGAACCGTGAATAATGACCGTAGGATTTTAAGTTAAATTAATATCCACCGTTAGATTTTAGAAAACCTAATATTAGAATCCCTAATAACCTCACTCCCATCTCTTTGTATCTCACTTTCATTCTTTCATTTTCACGCCGCAAACCTGCCAGACGACCACATACGGCTCTCGTCGTCTCTCGTCTCGCTCCCTTCACAAAATCGACGGCGACGCACTCAATCTTCCTCTCTTTCTTCGTGGTCCGCCCTCACACTAGCTCCGGCCGGCGGCTACTATTTTCCGTTTGTCCGATTGATTTGATTTTGGGATTCGATTTTCCATAGTCAAACCCTAACCCCTCGAGGCTCGAATATGGATGATGATAATGTTAATCGAAGTCAAAGTCAGGTACGTTTTTTCCTGTAAACATTTACTTTGGTTTGATTTTTTTTTTGGGTACAGTCTTTGGTTTGATTTTGCGGAATATATGTATAAATTTACTGTTATTTTCAAGATAGATATTATACTTAATGCATCTATTATTCTCTTATGTGTTTATAGGTTGAAATGTCAAAGAAGCAAAAGGAACTGAGGAAGAAGGTAACCCTACGTCTTGAAGAACAGAACAGCCTCCATGGATACATATCAAGGTGTGCGCCCCTTCTCTCCTATTCCTCTGTGAACTTTTCCACCTAAATCAGTCTATTTTGAAAATTACATAAGTCTGGACCTTGGTCTGAACCGTGGTTCAGACCGTAATTCAGACCGTCAGTTCAGACCGAACCGAACCAGACTTTAGCGGTTTGGTTCGGTTCGGTTTGAAAGTTTTTATGGTTCGGTTCGGTCTGAGATATCACCAGACCGATACCTAGCGGTTCGGCCTCTAATTTGTCCCAGACCGAACCGAACCGAACCGTTTACACCCCTAGGTCAAATGATGGGGTTATCGAAGGATCTAATCAATCTCAAAACAGATAAAACCTACCATTTAAAACCGAAACAAAACCTACCATTTAAAACCGAATCGTTACGATTCAAAATTTTACATCCCAAAAATATACGGTTCGGTCCGAAAATTTATGGTTCGATTGCGCATTACCCCAATATTAAACCGTCCGTTAACAAAATAATACTGCCTCTGTCCCAGAATGATAGTCTCCTATTTTCGTGGTTATTACGAAGGAACTTTGAGCAATAATTAAGGCTACTTATAATTATTCTAATGAAATTTTTGAAATTGTTATTGATACACCATTATAAATACTAGTAATACTAATTTTTAGATTCACATTAACATAATTATAAATAGCTTTTATAATTGCTCAAAGTTCTTTAGCAGTAACAACGATAAAAGAGGGACTATCTTTCTGGGACGGAGGGAGTATGTTACAAAGTTGATTTCCAGATATCCACTGAAACATGGAACTCCCTTGGAAGTACCAAGCAAATAAAATAAGCCAAGAACATCTATAGAATTTACAAATTGGGCTCAAATAAGAAGTCAGAAAATGTCAAACCAGAAGGAAAAAAAAACTGTAAAAAGAAAAAAAGAAGAAGCAGTAGAGCACATGTACAGTGAAGTTCAAAAAGGCAACAATGGCAACTATCTATGTTCACCAGAGCCCAAGAAGAATGGTGTAAACTACAGCCACAGACAAGCAGCACAAGGCCATTTGACTAATCAAAAACCTCCCAACAAACCAATTCTGAAACTTTCATCACCTGAAAACTCTAGTTCTTTTTCGTTTAATCAAAAAAAGAAACCAATTTCCCGGTCCGTCCCTTAAAGAGCAGAATTTACAACATTTCTTCTCCGCCACAAGACGTAAACAGATGGAGAAAAAGAGAACTATGATAACTGCAGTGCCTCAACTTGTGAGGCCAGATTATACGAGGCTTCAGCTAGAGCTCCAAGCATGTGTCTTACATCAGCCGTGTCATCCAAATAATACTTGGCCTTGCTCGGTTTCTGTCCAACTGTGCACGCAAAAACTGACGCGTCGGAGGAAAGCACACTCTGGTCCATTGCACTCCCAATAAACTCAAACATGTCTTCATCAGATCTATCATCCCCAATACAGAGCACAAAGTCAGCTTGCCTTCCAACTTCTGCCATTGTTGTGAAGATCTTCTCTGCAACTAACCCTTTACTTACTCCCTACAATCATAAGAGTAAACAAACTCAGACAACGGAGACGAGTTTCATATGAGCATTAATCTAGAGGTTTTATAGAATACGAGGAAATAAATTAGGGTTTGTTTGCCCATAGGATGGCACTACAATTTCTCTATTTCTAGAAGTTCATAAAAAGATACTCCCTCTGTCCCGAAATGATCTTCTCATTTGCCATTGTTCATTGTCCCAAAAAGTTCTTCCCACTTCTACAATTTGGCTTAAATGTGCATAAAAACAAATGGCTAGTGAAGCAAGTGTTCATATCCTTAAAAAGTTTGAATAGTCAAATGGGAATATCATTTTGGGACACTGGCGGACCTACATGTATGTTTAAGGGGGCCGCGGCCCCCGTTTGTAAAAAAATAAAAAAATTACTAGTGCAATTTTTGTAAATTTTAATTAGATCAGTGTAATAAATTAAACTTTGCCCCCCTTTAGGGGAGAAAAAAATACACTAATTTTTTTTCTTGCCCCCTTATACTAATAAAAATTATTTTTCCCCCCTTCAAAAAAAATCCTGGGTCCGCCACTGTTTTGGGACCGGGGGAGTATCATCGAAGTATTCATTCATAAGTGAAACAAAATTTAAAACAATGATTAGGATTTCCTAAAAACAAGAATACGTCTCCTATAGTTCAGTTAACAAGATTAAATAGATGAGCAGGCATGATTAACCAATGTGTAGTTAACTAATTAAGAGCGCCAATATATGCACCTACTTGGTCCACTAAGAACTTGCGACACTTCCCATACAACAACTCAAACAAAGTCCGACCAAAGATCTCACTTTGTTGATCCCCACAACATTACATATTTTTGCGCAAGCAGCATAGAGAAGAATGAAACCTCCTATCTCTACCCTTTCCTAAAGGATTCACATCTAGGTCAATTTTCAATGATGCCCTCCATTTACAACTATGCTCTTTAATAGATAAAACATTTAACCAAATCTCTCTTTTCCCCACATTTGTGAGTTAATGGTGATACACAGCTAGTTGCACGGATATTCATACATTAAACCAGCACCTCTATAGTAAGCTTTCTCGTTATAGAACAAAACGGTAAAACAGCAGGAAAAGGTGGTCACTAATATGAAATCAATGGAAAGGTACCAAGAATGGTGATCAAGGCTACTTCAGGATTAGTTTTCTACAAAAAGTAACAACAAGATATCTCACTTGACATGAACTTTCTCTAACACCCTTTAGCTCCTTTGGAGTTGACAAATCCCTCATCCCATCTCACTTTAAACGGATACCATAGACATATGGCAACATTAGCCTTCGAGAAAAAGACAAGGGGACTCTTTACCTTGCTATCTGGAAAAGTGAATAAGGGACTCACTCTCCGGGAAAAGAGAATAGACAGTCATCTGAACGAACGTGGGATCTTTTTAGTCATACACAACCTCCAGATTTTTTTAACTGCGTTTACTTCTCAAGTTCTGCATGATTTCAGTCTGATCTTAGATTTCATTTTTAGCACCGTAAATTTTATGTTACGTTCTACTATCACCTCTCCACTTGTAAATATATGGAAACGATATTGCCTAATTGAAACAGTGTACTTTATTTTCAAGTCCTGAAGAGGGGAGGACGATAGTTACGCTCCTTGATTTTATCGTTCTTTTCTAAGAACGATATATAAAGGATAACAAACATGATGATACACAATAACTGCAATGCATAAAAGCACCTAAACATAATTAAAGGGACACGTTGAATCAAAGTCTAATACAATGAACAGCAGAGATTATGATGGTATACCTGCGGTTTTACTTCAACAATGTACTGACCGCTTTTCACAGCAACAGGTTCATTTGCCAGCACACTTTCAAGATGGTCTAACATCTCCTTTGCCTGGCAAGAGCCGAAACCCGAATCTGCATCCTGGTGATGCCAAACCAAAGCACTCTCTTTCGTCTCGATGTACGAACCATCAGTAGCTTCAGTATATTGTTTCATAACTGGCTCTGCCATTTGTATCCACCCGAAATCATTATTATGTGCGCACGTCTCCCATTCTTTATCTGCTGACCACCTGTCATACAATGTTATTAGGATGAGATCTATCAGACCTCAAGAAAAGGTAAAGAAATATCAGACCTAATAAAGAGAAGGAAAAGAGTAATCAAACCTCAAGAAGTATCCATGTTCGGCCGCAATACCCAGTTTTTGACATGGGGAAAACCAAGTGTCTAAGCTCTCTCTACCCCGTCCACTAACAATGAAAACAGTGTTTCTATCATCACTACATAGTCCGTTAATAATTGAAATTACTTCCCGACTAGGGGTCTTGTTGATTGCAAATTGAGGCATCACCGTCCCATCATAATCCAGTAATATAGCTCTACTTCTAGCTTTTGAATAAGCGGATACAATTCCATCGATGGACAACTTTCTAAAATTAGGATCAAGGGCTACAACTCTAAAACCAAAGCTCAGTCCAATTCCCCAGCACCGCCTTCTAAAATGATCTTTACAAGACCTCTCCAAGTCTTGAAAGAAACTCCGTGCCCAGTATGCTACATCATGCGTACTCACATATTTATAATGCTTTTCATGACGCAACTGCTTCTCAGCATCAGACATTGATATTGCTTCGTTCATCGCTTCAGCAGTTGCTTCAACGTTCCACGGGTTGACCCGTATGGCCCCACTTAAAGAAGGCGAACACCCGATAAATTCTGATACAACAAGCATACTTTTCTTGGGTTCCTTCGATCCGGAACTAGATTCGGATCCCTCAATTCCTTGCCTACATACAACATACTCATATGGAGTAAGATTCATCCCGTCCCTTACAGCTGTAACAATGGCACACTCTGCAATGGTGTAATAGGCAGCTCTTTCACTGAGAGGAACTGGCCTATCAATGAACACAATAGGTTCATAGCCTGGACTTCTGAAAGTATCATTGATTCTCTTACAACTCGCTTTAATTTCGGCTTCTATTTCTTCAACATCCTTCCCTTTCCCCCTCGCAGCATTCGTGATTTGAACAAGAACCGCCTTACCCTGCCATTTGGGATGCTGTTTGAGCATCTGTTCCATTGCCAAGAGCTTCAAGTTCACACCTTTAAACACATCCATATCATCAACCCCAAGTAAAACGGTCTTCCCTTCGAATTGTTGTTTCAACTCTCCAACCCTCCATTCTTTATCAGCAAGCCTCAAGACAGACTCAGTTTGTCCCAAGTGGATCCCACTTGGCATAATCTTGATCCCGACAGTTCGTCCGTAATATTCTAGCCCAATATAACCCCTTTTAGACTGGTACTCCAAGCCAAGCATCCGACTACAGCAAGAAAGAAAATGCCGAGCATAGTCAAAAGTATGAAAACCTATAAGATCCGTGTTCAACAATGCCTTCAGAATCTCCTCTCTGACTGGTAAAGTCCTGTATATCTCCGATGAAGGGAACGGACTATGCAAGAAAAACCCCATTCTCAACTTAATGAATCGCCTCCTCAAGAAAGTTGGCAGAACCATCAAATGATAATCGTGAATCCAAACATAATCATCATCCGGATTAATCACCTCAATCACCTTCTGCGAGAAAATCTTATTCGCAGCCACATAAGCTTCCCAAAGTGCACGATCAAACCGTCCACCATGACTTGCAGAAAAAGGGAGCATATAATGAAAAAGAGGCCATAAATGTTGCTTACAAAACCCATGGTAATACTTCGATAATATATCCGGAGGTAGAAAAGCGGGCACACACTTAAATCTATCCAACAAAATCTGCGACACATCATCTTGTTCATTAGGGTCAACCTCAACCCTAAGCGAGCCAATGTAAAGAACTTCCATATCATCCGGTAACCCATCCTTAATGTTCCATAACAAAGAATCTTCATCCCAACTAAAACTCCAACCCTTATTATCGGGTCTACGCTTAGCCTTTATGGGTAACTGATTAGCCACAATAATAATTCGATCCAAAGAAACTGATGAGGGGACATCGGATGAAACACTATTAGCTTGATCATCATCTAGCTCAGAAACAACCCCAGGAACCGTCATCACCCGAGGAAGTCGTTTTCTCTCTCGCCCCATTACAGGAAAATTCCCATTGGCTAGATCTAATAAATTGGTATACGATCTGGACATCATCTTTTTTACAACCTTTTATTCAACAAAATCTCTACCAATCTCCAAAATCACTAATCAATCCAAACCCAATATCTCTTGAACAGTGAAACAGAGTTCAAATTCAGCCACAATCTGAAACAAGTGTAATCCATAAAAGAAAAATTACTACATTGAATATCAGTTCAACTAAATCGATTTAACAATAAATGTAATCCATAAAACAATAAACAGATTCATGCAATCAAACAGAAACACATTTCTCCAAACACACAAAAGAAAGTCAAAATCTTTATTAGCACACAAATCATCAATTCACACTAAAGATACAAAAAGAACCAG
The DNA here is from genome assembly GCA_026119855.1 of Campanula takesimana. NCBI lineage: Eukaryota > Viridiplantae > Streptophyta > Magnoliopsida > Asterales > Campanulaceae > Campanula > Campanula takesimana. Next base: position 421,079 of record JAOWBW010000833.1, read on the forward strand.
AACCCAGAAAGAAAACAAAAACAACCAAATCACAAATCTTTACACAGATAAAACAAGAAAAACAAATAAGACAGAAAAACAAGAAAATTCGGCAAAATTGAAACTGACCTTCCGCAAAGTACAATGACTGAATGAAAATTTGTGGGCTTTCAAGATCAAATGTAAAATAAATCTGTGCTAAATATATCAGTGAGTAGGGGAATCTAGGTTTGGGTTTCTTGCTCTCTCTACTTTCTCTCTCTATCCAATAGCTGTATAATTTGCTTTCTTCTCACTTTCTCTCTCTACAATTGGGTTTTGTTCGTTTTACTCTCAGTCACAGAAAGATTTTTTTTTTATTTTTATTTTATGGTCAATATAAATTAACTTTAACTAATAATTGGTGACAATCTAATCATTCTAGTAAAATTTTAAAATTTGTAATTGATAAATCGTTAAGTGATTTATCAGTTACAATTTTTATAATTTTATTGTGATCATTAAATTGACATCAATCTTTGGTCAAAGTTTATTTTTATTAACTATAAAAACTCAAAACGAGACTATTTTTCTGTAAATGTAAAGGAGTATTTTTTATTTATTTCAAGGAGCGTAAAAAAATTGTAGAAAAAAAAAAAAAAAAAAAAAAAGAAGAAGAAGAGGATAAGGTCAGCCAGATGACACCTCAGCGATGCCAACTGGCAAAGGCGTTGTTTCCAATCACGCTGTGCAGTGAACATCACACGTGTTTACACTCTAGACTTGCACGTGTCGAAAACTAACATCATCCGAATCAGCTGCACCTCGTCTTTTTATGTTCCTATATGTACCTTTCTGCCTTTTCTGTCTATTGAATAATATTAGGAGCACAAAAAAATCACAAAATTTTGTTCATAAAATCTTAAGTGTAATGATTTTATTGGTGTTTTTAAGTAGAGTGTGCGGGTCATTATCGACTCAACCAATAAAATATCGTCACCTCAATTTGTGAGCAAGATTATGTGAGCTTATTTTATGCCCCTAACATTGCTCTGTCTATTTTACTTCATTGGCATTTCTTTGAAGAGGAAAATATAAATTCATTAGTATTATGTTTTATAATTTTCTTTTACTTCCATATTTTTGCTCCATAATAGTAATGTAATTTCAAATTAAATTTTAAAGTAAGCTACTGCTATTAATATTTGAATAATTATTGCTTTTTAGCTGTGGATGAACTTATAGTAGTGAGATAATTGCAAGAAAAACGATGGCCGCTCGTGAAAGGGTATGTAAAAAGCAATCATTATGGCCAAACAGTCACGATTAACAACTACCGTCGTGAACAACACTTTAACAAATCTCCTTTTTCTGAAAAAAAAAACTGCTCTTCAACTTCCCTCTCATCTTCTCCAAACTTTCTCTCAAACTTGAAGATTTAATTAGGTTTGTCTTATTCTCCTAAATTAAACTTTAACCATTGCTTATTATCAATGATTAATGTTTAATTTAGGAGTAATTTATTGCTTTCCAATAATAAAGATGTATTTTTTCTTAGTTTTCAACTTGGTTTTCTTCCCTTATGTGGAAGCCTTTGTTTTCTTCCCTTATGTGGAAGCCTTTGTTTTCCCTCCATTGCTGAGGGCTTTGTGTAATTTGTTTGTTTTATTTGTTGTTTATTTGAAATTTTCTTTTGCACATCTCAATCAAATATCCGTCATGAACTTGGAGTCTATGGAGATGACAGTTGTGGTGGATTCAGAGGTTGTTTTGGATGGAGTGCTCGCATTTTCACATGGTTGTTTTATGTCAGACAACCTTCATGGATATAGGGATGATAGACAAAATTATAATACCTCGCAAGTGCACGAGCTATCGTCATAGCAATATGCAAACACAAGGGTCGATCCACAGGGACTTGGATTAATTCAAAGTTATTTAATTATTTTAAACGCAATAAATAAAACAAAGCACAAATAAAAGATAGGTGATCAACATGAGCAAGCATATAAATGATAGGAATCGCAGAATTAAAAGATATCTCCGTCTTTAATCCAAATATCATCGGTACATATTTTCACTTTTTCACCCTATTCACTCGATCACGAGATTTATTTCAATCTCTGTTTCTTCTTTCAGAGTAGTTACTAGCAGTGGCACACTCACTAGAAACCCTAATCAATAATTAAATCTAACTGGCACAGTCTAGATCCAAAAATTAATTGCTTTAATGATTTAAGAAACTAAGATCAAAAACGCTTTCTACAATTATTTCATATAGATAATCGTCTAATTTTACCCACTTCGCAATTTACCATGGCACATGCATAAACTATGAAGATGCTACTTGTGAATTTCTACACTGGCACAGTCATAGAAAATTCTAGCATAAATCAATTGACAAGGATAAACAGGTTGATCAAATCTATAAACCCTAGCAATCAATTTAGAATAAGCACAAGTAAAATTATGAATAGAATTAAAAGATGAAAATAAAAATACCTCAATTAAATAAAAAGACAAAAGTTACCTCCAACCTTGCAACCCTTACAAATATTTACGAGCTACATTGTTTGATAAAAAATTAAAAGAAAACTAATCTAGTATTTATAGGAAGAAAACTAACCTAAATCTAAAAGGAAAAAGAATTGTAAAAGAAAAAGGAAACTAAAAAGAAATCCTAAACTAAAAAGAATAGTCAAAAGATATCATAATGAATTAGAAAACTAAATTCCTTCTCCAACTTGGGGTAATTTTGGGCTGAATTCCGAAATTCCTCAAAGGTCCCTCATATTTTGATAATTTCCAGTTTGGTCCTCAGGATTTCAGAAATTCTAAAACAGTCCCTGTGTATCAGAAATTGCAGTTTGGTTCCTGGATTTCAGTAGATTTTGCACAGCAGTCCCTGACCTTTGCATCATTACTCAATTAAGCATTTTTTCTCCCTCTTTCTTGTAGATTGAGCACATAATCACCCTAGACAACAAAAACACAAAAATACACAAATCAAATAACAAAAGCTTGAGAACAAAGCAATAATTAAGCTTAAAAGTATCTAATAAAGTGAGTAAAAACTCACTCATCAAGGGACAAACTTAATGCAAATTCTCTTCTCTCTATAAATTTAGATAGTCAAACGGCAAATGTTAAAGCTGATGTTGTTTGTAGGTCTTCTTTTGTTAACGGAAGTCCTACCACTTGGGTTGAGCATCCGTTTCATGTGGATTGCCAACTCCAAACTTTGTATGTTTATGTGCATTAATAAAATCTTGTTGTTTGCTTCAAAAAAAAAAAAAAAACCAACTTCCGTCGTAAGACCATATACAATGGTTCAACCACCAAAAAACCTTCAACTACCCTAAGACCATGTACAATAGTGTCAACCACCAAAAACATTCAACTACCTTAATATCACGCAACCTCATCTTCTCTCTCCATCCACTTAATCATTCAACTACCCTCTCAACTACACCCCCCACAATAACTAGTTTAGTTTAAAATTCAACTCCTCCCAACTCATCATTCTATACCCCACCACTTTTATTTTATTTATAATCTTTATTTTATTTATAATCTTAATAATAATAAAAATAATAATCATTTTAAATTAAAAAAATAAATAATTATTCTTATTACTATAAATTCGAGATTTTTTTTAATTAACACTTAATTTAAAAAGGATAATTAAAGAATTTTTAAAGAGAAAGGAGGGGTTTTTTTTCGGTGTCCAAATCAAACGAAACTTATATCAAATTATAGAGGAAAAAAATGATGAATTTTGGCCGAAAAAAAAATAAAAAAATTAATTTGCTGTAAAATAATTGAGCTCAAATAATTGGGTTGAAAATTAAAATGTAAAAATTTTGCAGACCAACCAGCCCTTGACAATTGTCAAAGCCAGAAAAAAGAAAAAAAAAAGAAAAAATGAAAAGCTTGGCGGACCAACCACCGGTTGACACGTGTCCAAGGAGGCCCCCTCATTTTCCTCTCAACCCGGTTGAGACTTCTCAACCCCTCCCCCTTCAACCCCCTCCTCTCAACCCCTTATTGCACCAACTAAACTAACTAACTCCCTCTCAACCCCCTCCTCAACTCCTTTATTGTCCATGGCCTAATATCACTCCACCTCATCTTCTCTCTCCATCCACTTAATCATTCAACTACCCTCTCAACTATATCCCCCACAATGGCTAGTTTAGTTTAAAATTCAACTCCTCCCAACTCATCATTCCATACCCCACCACTTTTATTTATATTCTTTATTTTTATGATTAATAAAATAATAATAATAATAATAATCATTTATAATTAAAAAAATAATTCGCACTTAATTATTTTTTTGTAATTACAATTAAATAAATACGAGAATTTTTTAATTTTATTAAATCACTAATTTCCGAAAAGATGGTTTAAAAAAAGGATAATTAAGGGTTAAAGAAGGATAATTAAGAAATTTATAGGGAGAAAAGAGGGGTTTTTTTCGGTGTCCAAATCAAATGAAACTTATATCAATTTATAGAGAAAAAAATGATGAATTTTGGTGAAAAAAATAAAATAAAAAAATTAATTTGCTGTAAAATAATTGAGCTCAAAAATTTGGGATGAAAATAAAATCCGAAAATATGGCGGATCAACCAGATGCCGCCACGTGTAAGCTTCAGGAAAAAAAAAGAGGAAAAAAACGAAACCTTGACGCGCCATGTATGTGCGTGAGATGCACGTGCCCGTCCCGGCCCTATTGGAGGCGGACGCGTGTCTAGGCGAGGCCCCACAAATTTTTCCTCAACCCGGTTGAACCCTCTCAACCCTTCCCCTTCGACTTCATTGCCCACCCTCAACTAATTGAGACCCACTCAACCCCCAACTCAACCCCTCATTGCACATAGTCTAACGATTAACAACTTCTATCATAATGATTACGCATCTGAAAAAACTAATCTTGAAATGATAAAAAATCTTTACTATTCCTCCCACTCATTTTTTCTCCTACTTACTTTTATACTCACAACACCAATCAATTTACTATTCCCTCTCACTCATTCTCTCTCTTATTTTATTTTTACACTCACAACAATTACATTACTTCTTTAATTTCTTAATCTCCGTGCAATTGAGAGGGTGGACACATACTCTGTGATGAAGGGAGTAACAGATTTATCTTTTAGCATCTCACTGCGCACACCCACTCAAGGAGGTGGTGTTAGCAACTAATGCATTAAATTTGAGTTTGGAAAATTTATTGCGGAGCTCTTAATCTATGCGCATGTATAAGAGGGGCATGCGCCCGCATGCAACTAGTGGTTTGGCGAAAACTTTCTGGATTGTCATGCGGCCTAGTTATGCGCTCGCATGGAAGGCTATGCGGTTGCATATAGGTGCGTACATGTGTAGTTAGTTTCGTTGTGGTTAGAGGTTCCTGATTTCTCAAGATTTAGGTTTAGATTAGTATAAGTACTAGGGATGGCCAAAACCGGTTCTGGGCCCTGTTCCGGTTCAGAACCGCCGGTTCCGGTTCGGCAAAAGGGTGACCCTTAACCGGCCCGCGCTTACCCCGGTTCCGGTCTCCCTTTTAAAATTATTGAAAAATAAGGGATTTTCGGTCTGGTTCCGGTCCGGTTCGGCATATATGTGACCCTGAACCGGCCCGTATGCCTTGCGGTTCCGGTTTCCTCCCCGGTTTGCTCCGGTTCCGGGCTTTTCCGGTTCCGGTTCGGTTTGGCCATCCCTAATAAGTACTAGTTAACCTTAAGTAGTCAAAAGCATTCTATCCGATATTGAGAGATTGAGATAGAAAATTGTTTTAAAAAAATTAGTTTCATAAAATTGAAATCGATTTTTATAATATTGTAATAGATTTTTGACGTGTTAATGAGAGGGACAGATCTCAAACCCTAAAAACCAGTTTTTATATTGCTTAGAAAAAAAATATTTTTATGGGATTTTGTGTTTTATTATTGTACATGCGATAATTTAGTCATTCAAATCAAAAGAGTGTTATTATAATGGGTTTTGTTAGGAGGATACCCTCTTCAAGGGTAGCTATTTGTGGATAAAAAAGCCCCTCTTCCTATTCATTAACTAAAAATACAATGGGGGCCTTATAGTAAACTTAATACTTGTAATTATGAAAACCCCCCACCACCACATCCTAATTTTCTACCCTTTCCCCTTGGTTGTAAAGCTACTCCATGTATTCAACCAAGTTGTATGCTGCGTACTTGGATTCACTAAAATCAACAGGATGCGACTTAGATCAAATGTGAAGCCTAAATAAAAATTGCAGGAAATTTCGCTCCCTCAATTTTTCACAGGTGTGAATTTTTTCCGTGCTGGTGAACAAGAGTCCAGCCACCATTTTAATAGACCCAAATCAACTCAAGTTTAAATAGTTCAAGCCCCAAGCATCGGAAGAGGGAACTGAAAGGATGAAGTACCTATTTTATGAGGGCAGTAATTAGAGGGACAGAGGCAGAGACAGAGATATATCTGAATGTGGAATTGTGATAGAGGGATGGTCATGGCAGCAGGAGTTGGCGGCAGGTGGAGTGGTGGACTTTTGACAGAGCCGGGATTGAGGAAGAAGGTGGGTCATTTTCCCCATTGTATATTTAGTTAATGAATAGGAAGAGGGGCCTTTTTGTCCACAAATAATGAGCCAATTGTTAAGCTACCCTTCCTTGAAGAAGAGGGTATCCTAACAAAACCCTATTATAATTTACAATGAGTGTGTTTTGGGGGAAACTAGTTCCTCCATAAGTTATAAAAAGTCCTGTTTTTTACCCTTATACCCTAAACATGAAACCCTAAAACCTAAACCTGAAACCCCAAACCCTAAACCTTTAACCCTATAAAAAAAAAAAACTTTTTATAACTTAAGGAGGAACTAGTTTCCCCCAATATTTTCTCATTTACAATAACTTGTCAATAATTCTTTGCTTACATGGCACAAACTGTTATCTCTTTCGAGAAGCTCAAGGGTTCGATCTTATGAAACTAACTCAAAATTGTATAGAATTTTGTGAATGAGTTGATTTATCATAATATATGATAACTATTTACTTAAAGAATTAAAAAATGAAAAGTAATTTTATGTGGAACACTACAAATTGAGTTATTTTAGAGGGTATAAATTGTGTAAATTTTAGAGGGTGTAGGTATAATTTTATAATTTTTTTAGTAACTAATTATTATTGAAGGAAAGTTTATATTACAAAGATTTTTTCTACAAATTTATTTACGCAATCACTCCGTACAGAATTTATTCTATAATTATCTCTTAAAATATTGCATTGTAGTTTGAGGAAATCTTGTGTGAGACGGTCTCACACATAAGACGGATCTTAACGAGAGAAGAAATGGGCTTGCCCCGCCCCACCCATAGAAGGGTAAACCATCTAGTCCCTCAACTAAATCTGTCTCACGTGTGAGACCGTCTGACACAAATTTTTGTCTTTGGTTTGGGTGGTTGGTATGCGTGGTGTCAGGTGTGTGCATTTTAATTTATCACATTTGAGATAGGAAAAGAATCGCGTTTGGAGCATGGTAATGATGTATTATTATGTTTCTCATTTCTGCTTCGAAAGATACTCTTAATCATCCATCTTCTAGTTTATGTTTATTTGTTTAAAATAGTTTTCAAAAAAATACAAAGAATATTATATTAATTTATTTCGTTAATTTTATTAGATCCTTGTTAACCTTCCACCAGTTTCGAAATATCACACATTCATTTTTTATTTATTTTAAAATAGACTTTACATTTCCAAATAATAAAACAACTTTAAGCAATTTTACTATGATTTAAACAATACAAAAATAATTAAAGAGCATTTAAAAAAAATTTACAAGTCTAATAATGAGACTACAAAACTTTAGTTATAAGTTATTATTTGTTAAAAAATCATTATTATAATAAATTTATAATGCATTAATAATATTATTTGATATTTCATGAGAGAAATTATTTGTCTACAAATTATTTCATTCAATAAATTCATAAATAATGTTGAAGGGAAATTATTGTTTTTTTTTTTTTTTTTAATAACGTACTTTACTCATTTATACATCCTCCAAATCTTATATATATATATATATATATATATATATATATATATATTAAAGTTGGTGAGGAGAGTTGTGGGTTTGACATGTGTACAAGTTTTAGTAAAAGCTTGAAATTGGAGAAGCCATATCAAGATCATCCTAAAATGTAATGACTTTTGATATTCTCATTCTTAGCTAATACTATTAGTTAATCATATTAGTAATTATATGAGTTAACTATTACTATTAATAGTATAAGTTAACCATTACTATTAATAGTATAAGTTAACTATTACTATTAATAGTATTAGTATCAACATCATCCTAAAATGTAATGACTTTTGATATTCTCATTCTTAGCTAATACTATTAGTTAATCATATTAGTAATTATATGAGTTAACTATTACTATTAATAGTATAAGTTAACCATTACTATTAATAGTATAAGTTAACTATTACTATTAATAGTATTAGTATCAACATCATCCTAAAATGTAATGACTTTTGATATTCTCATTCTTAGCTAATACTATTAGTTAATCATATTAGTAATTATATGAGTTAACTATTACTATTAATAGTATAAGTTAACCATTACTATTAATAGTATAAGTTAACTATTACTATTAATAGTATTAGTTAACAATAGTAGTTACTATACAAGTTAAATATTACTATTAATAGTATTAGTTAACTATAATATTTACTATATAAGTTAATTATTACTATTAATAGTACTAGTTAACTATAATAGTTACTTTATAAGTTAGTTTTTACTATTAATAATATTAGTTAACTATAATAGACTATATACGTAAACTATTACTATTATTAGTATTAGTTAATTATAATAGTTATTATATAAGTTAAATTTTTAATTTTTAATATTAATTAATCATAATAGTTACTATATCATTTAACTATTATGTACTATTAATAGTATTAATTTATTCTAATAATTCTAATAATTATTATTATTATATAGATTAATTATTGCTATTAATATATATTAACTATTACTATCATATAGATTAATTATTATTATTATTAGTATTTGTTTAAATGATGATTACTATATTAGTTAACTATAGTTAAAAAAAAATTAAGACATAGTATTGATTTTTCGGAGCACGGGTTACCCGCTAGTTATACAAAAACTACAAACTTGTTTTTAGATGGAAGAGTGATTAACTTTTACATATGGAGTTGATAAGATTTGAAAGAGTAACCAAGCACCCATTTATTTTTCCAACTTCTCAGAACTGTCTGTGCTGTTCTCTCTGTATCTCCTTATTGTGACAATCTTCATTTGAATCTTCATCCCGTGCTTTTTTTTTTTTTTTTTTTTTTTTACATTTTGGTAAAATGCGTTTTATAGAACTCCCGGGAAAAACGTGTTTTTAGAAAAAGCGTGGTGGCATTTTTGTAAATATGTCGAACTTCTTTAAAAAAAACGTGTGGTGACATTTTTGTAAATAATCGGAACTTCTCAACGGTTCTGGATAGCAATATAAAGCCTTTTGGATCTGATTTTCAAGCACATTTGAAGGTTATTGCCAAGAAAGTTTCTGGATATCAACCTCAAAAGATTTTGGACATCAATAATAAAACATTATGGATATGATTTCAAGCATATTTAAACAAGGTCATGACCAACAAACCTTCTGGATATCAAGCTCAAGAGCTTCTGGATATAGATAATAAAGTCTTCCGGATATGTTTTTTTAATCGTCGATGAGAAATCAAATAAAATAAAATAAAAATAAAAATGGATTTATTTTAGTGCAAGTGAGAGTGTATTTTGAGGTCAGTTCTAGTGTTTTTAATAGCCAGTTGTTGTGTTTTTGATAGTCAGTGAGCATTTTTAAAGAACCTTTAAGGCTAATGACTGATGGCCGCAACCCTTGAGTCTGATAGCCAGAACCTTTAAAACGGTTATCTAGGAAATTTAGAGACCTTCAAAAGTCATGGGGTTGTTTATGCTGGTAGTGGTGCCCTAGGTACGTTTAATAAACGTTGTAATTGTTATCATTTATTTCATATCAATAAAGAGATGTTTTGATTATTATTGTTGTTCATGTTTACTTATAATAATCTCCGTCCCTAGTACTTGTTAAGCACTAGTATAAAGGCTAAATGGTCATGGGATGATCATGTTAGATTTATGGGTACTTGTTTGGAACAAGGTACTGGACATGACCCGCCGTATGAGATTTATGTCATGGTCTATGTCGAACATATATCTCATATTAGTTATGTCATTCGAATCCTTAGACATGAAGTTATTATAGTCTTCCACTTGATGAACATTATGTTTGACATATTCAAACTCTACCTTTAACCGGGTAGTTATAAAGGGTATGATTGGCATAATCGGATTCCCGTTGGGAAGAATAATAAACTAAATGGATTTGTCCTTCCACTGAGAGATGTTAAGCTTGGGCCTCTCGTAGGAATAATGTTGATGAAATGTTCGGCCGGACTCAAATGAATTGATTAGATCAATGTCATTTGGATTATCAACATATTCGGAATCCAGAAAGTATTGAACAAAACAAGTTGACTGTTTGACCATGACTTGTGTTCAATGACATCGTTGACAAAGGGATTATGACATATTCTAAAGGAATGCGAACTTGTATCTAGTTATACTATTTGGGTAGGTATGACGGTTTGCTAGAACCTAATCATATCTTATGGGATCATGTTTGAGCCCGTTGCCAGCTTAGTGTAATCCTAGAGGGTCACACACAAATAGAACGAATCGTAATGGACTAAATGGGAATTATGGAAAAATGTCAGTGTTTGGCTCTGGCACGGTCGTGCGCCTTAAAATGGCACGGTCGTGCCATAAATCCAAACCAAGGCAAACCTATCGACATGATTGGCACGACCGTGCCAAATTACCAAGCACGACCGTGCCGAAAATGGGCGGCTGGGGAATTCGCGCGGACTAGATGGCACGACCGTGCCAGATTGTAGGGCACGACCGTGCCAGTCAAGTCGGCCAGAATTCCTTGTTGCCTAATTTGGTGACGGGATTTAGGTTTCCTAAGTCCTTAAGGGTTAAGGATTATGACCTATTTAAGGATCATTTTTACAACCATTATACATGTTGTTGTGAGTGCCTCCATAAGGTTTTGAGAGGTTATTTTCTTGTTCTAAGATCCCAAAAGTGAAGAACAAGAATATTCATAATTCCATATAGTTCTTGTAATTGTGAAAGTGTGTTTCACAAATTTGGTCTAGCAACCAAGATCAAGAAGTTGCTTGATATTCGTTCGTGGTGTGGATACCGCTAGAGGGTGAAGCTCATCATCTTCAAGGTTCGCGTTCTTGATCAAGTTTCAAATCTCCACCAAGTTCAAAAGCTAGAAATCAAAATCATCAAGGGTTAGTTTTTTCTGATATTCATCTTATATGTATTTGACTTAATCACATGAATGGATCTATGGCTTTGGGTTTCATTAAAAATTAAATGCTTTATTCCGCTGCGCATGTTACTACGAAATCCAACAGTTTATGAGTTTAAAAACATCAAAAGACGTCATTTAGGCCCTCAAATGGGACTTTGAAGTTTTTAAAAGTGGAGTTTTTATAGATGGCTAGTAGCAATGTTTAGGATATCTAGTTGCTTTGTAACAAAGGTCCAGTTCGTGTGTTAAGAGCGTTAGATATTGTTGAGAAGTTTTGATTATTTACAAAAATGTTACCGCACGTTTTTTTAAATAGTTTAGATTATTTACAAAAACTCCATCGCGCATTTAAAAACAAGTTTTTCTTACTCATTAGAAAAAACACGGTTTACAAGATACCATCCATTTTTTTATTCATCCCTTATTTCACTTTTATTAATTGTCAGTTAGTGAATCAATAATTATGAAATAAGATACTTAATTTTTCAAATCTGATTTTAGGTTTTACAAATTTAGTTTCTATTATGATCTACTCAGCCGTCAATTCGGGACAACGGGACGAGACAGGACAAAACCTTTATGTCCCGCAAACTATACGGGACGGGACGGGACGTCCCAAATTTATCGCGGGACTGAAATTCCCCGTCCCATCCCAAATCACCTCGGGACACGGGACAATGCGGGAAAAATACGGGATAAGTTGACGCGATCACCCAATCACAAAAACTAACGATTTTTCAAGTCGAAGTGAGCATATCACATTTTTTTTTAATCTTTTGGCACCTCAATACACATTAAACAAAAGACCCAAGTTGGTCTTCCCATTCTCTGTTGTGTCTTCTTCTTTCTCGTGTTCTCAGTCTCTCTTTTCTCTCCTTCTGTCTTCGTTGTAATCATTTTCCTAGCAGGTGATTTGTGCTTTTACGTCTTACTTTAATTTACAAAAATAAATTTCAAAGACAAATGCTTCTAATGTATTTAGAATTTAAAATGATGATTGAAGACATGTAGATTAATTGATGTTGGGCTTGGATTGCTTGGGTTTTGGATGGAAATTAAGATTGGGCCTAAAGTTTCAAAAAAATACGGGACGTCCCGTCCCATCCCGTCCCGCGTTGTGTCCTGTCCCAAACGGGATGTCCCGAATAGTCGCGCATTTTTTGGGATTAGAATATACTGTCCCGTCCCATATATATAGCGGGACGGGACGGTCCTGAATTGACGGCTCTATCCCCCTGTCCTTAAATGAGTGTCCATTTTTAGGAATTTTTCGTCCCAAAATGAGTGTCCATTTTGATCATAACTTTGTCCCTAAATGTTTTTTTTTCAATTTTTTTCCACAGGTCTCTATATACTTGTAAAAACTAAATGTTTGTAAAGAGGATTACAAGATTATATATGAATTTTGTCTCCAAATTGTACTAGAAGTTATGTCCCCTAAAATTAAATCTGGACACTCATTTAGGGACAGAGGTAGTAACATTTTTAATGGAAAGAATTTATGTCACCAATTTTTCTTTGTCTCATGTCTTCTCTCCGTTTGGTGAGAGCCGTTGTATTCTCTCGGTTTGTTGAGAGCCTTTTTGTGTTTTGTACTTCGTGTTCATGCATTTAACGTTGATGATTCCTATAATGCTCGTGAGGCTCGGTTGACGGCTAATCGCTAACTCAGATTCACTAATTACCAGTGTGCTAAAAGTCAAATATTTTCCATTTGTGAATTTTTCGAATGTCAGTGTGAGGCAGTGTTCAAGTTTTTCTTGAAAGTGCATCTACGTATTTCAAGATATTGAAAGGAAGGGGGTTTGATGGAAGATAGGCCCGAGAAAATCAGTCCAAATGTGCGAGGATCTACGATTACGACGTTATTTACGATTTTTGGATTTGGTTTTTAATTAAATCGTTTTCATTGTCATGTTTCTTTTTAGTAATCTATCTGAGTGCGGTGCACATGATTTGGCAGATGTATTTTCGAAGGTTTCTTATACTCTTGATAACTCTCAAATTTGAGTTAAACTTCCAAATTTTGTGGATAGTCAACTCATTCTTATTTGTGATTGCCAATAAATGTTTAATTTCTTTCAAAAAAGAAAAAAAAGAAGATTAGAAAAGTAGCACTTGGACCGTAGCAACACAGTTCAGTAGACGGATAGCATTCATATAGTGTCTATTTAGGCCCCAATTTGGCCCAAACTACTTGCATAAATTGACCCAAAATCTAAATTTGGGCTTGTTCATAGAAATAGAAAAATCTTGATTTGGCCTCAAAAAAACTCTTAAAAACTATCGTCCCTAATCAGTGCCATTTTTCAAAAGGATAAATATTATTTTTCTTTTGAGAAATAATAATAAATGGAGTAAATGAAATGATTTGGACACGTTGAAACTTGTCTTGAAGCTAAATGGATGGAGAGTGGAGTTTTTTTTTTTTTTTTTCGAAATCGGAGAGTGGAGTTAATTTCTGTGACTACAATAAAAACATAAATTTGAATAGGACGATAAAAATTACTCTCATAGTCATTTATACTGATCATATACAGTATATATTTTTTTAATTCATCCATTTTTGGCTACTTAATCTATTTTCTCATTATGCCATATCTAAAGTGAATTTTCATATATATATATATATATATATATATATATATTTAAAATTATAGTATACAATAATGTAGATAGATCCCTATTAAAAGATAGGTATGGATGAAAATAACAAAATAAATTGATTTTTTTAAAGACACAAAATTTAGGAAAAAGTCGTGTTTTCAAAATGCGGGGGTTATATTTTTGTAAATAAGTGAAACTTGCGTTAAAAATGTTTGGTGGCATTTCTGTAAATACCTTGCACACTTTTTCAAATGGGCACTGGCCTTTTTATAAATAACTGACCTTTTTTTTTCTTCTTAAAACGCGCGGTGACAATTTTGTAATTAATTAGAACTTATTCACACAACAGAACACCACTACCACTGAAACTCTTTAATACTATCACTGACACTCTTTAACACATGCACTAACAATCATTAACGCATGTATAGACACTCTTTGATACTATCACTGACACTCTTTAACACAAGCACTAACAGTCTATCATGCATGCATAGACACTCTCGTAACACATGCATGTACAGTCAATAAGATATGAACATAACACTCTTAAATACTACAACTAGTACTATTAATTAGACACTGGCACTCTTATAACACTCCTATTGGAACTCATATAATAGTATTTTTGTGGAGTCGTTCTTATGTAGAACGCGTTCTACACTAGCGTTAGTGTAGAACGCGTTCCTAGATAAGAACAACACCGCTCATTATAGACCGAGCATAGACCGGGTTTTTATTTAGCCGATCAGTATAAAATACTCCAAAAATTCAAAATTACACACTAAATACACACAGATCCATACGCCGTAGAAAATTCACTAATGAGAAGGCAGGCATAAAAAAATGAAAAACAAGGAAGGCATTTATCAACAACAGGCATATTAAAAGTAATGAGAAGGCATAAAAAATGAAAGAAAAGGCAGGCATAAAAATATGAAAAGACAAGAAGGCAGTTATTAACAACATGCATATTAAAACTAATGAGAAGGCATATCATTACACATGGGAATGCATATAATTACAAATGGGAAGGCACTCATATAATTGAAAAGGAAATTGAAAATTAAGGACAAGGCATAAACCAAATGAACAACATGCATATTAAAACTAATGAGAAGACATAACTAAAAATAACAACAGGCATGCTAAAACTAATGAGAAGGTAGACATAAAAAATGAAAGACAAGGAAGGCATATATCAACAACAGGCATATTAAAAGTAATGAGAATGCATAAAAAAAAAATGAAAGAAAAGGCATGCATAAAAATATGAAAGACAAGAAGGCATTTATTAACAACAGGCATATTAAAACTAATGAGAAGGCATATCATTACACATTAGAAGGCATAAAACAATGAAAGATAAGGCATAAATCAAATTGATAACAGACATATTTTGAACCGATCGTACCTTCATTAACCTGTTTGCGGTTAATGAACCGCGTGTTTTTATGCGTTCGACTAATATTTACATGTTTGCCACCGCTCGATCCAAAAACACGTTTTACACTAAGGTAGTGTAAAACAGGTTTTTCTCAAGATTTTGTGATTTTTGTGTATTGCTAGCTGAGGCTCCTCTTTATCCTCTCATATTCCGGGCCAAATAAGATTATCTTTGGTATCTTAAATTAATAGAAATGGGGTTGGTGTGATTCACGTTTTTGTGATCAGAATAATACGACTGAAATGTCAACTTTTTGTCACCTTAATTTGACCATTTTCTATTATTTTCACATTGTTTAACTTACAAAAAGGTGCTCTTATTTTTTGTGATGAATGTGTAGTTTGTGTAGTTTATCTTATTCTACAAAACTAAATTATACTCCCTCCGACCCAAAATGATCTTCTCATTTGTCATTTTTCGTTGTCCAAAAAATTCTTCGCCTTTCTACAATTTAGGCTTAAAAGCGCATAAACAAAACAAGCCTAACAAATCAAGTGTTCATATCTTAAAAAATTTAAATAGTCAAACGCGAAAATCATTTTAGGACGGAAAGAGTAATAAAAAAAAAAAAGACTGAATACTTGTAAATTATAGGGCAAATAGCGCATTACTACCCTAAGGTTTCACACGAATTGCAATATAAGTCCCAACATATCAATTTTGACAATTTAGTACATCATGTTTGCAGTTTGTGGCGACAAGGGGCAATTTTGGATGGCCATGGATGAAAGCTAACTGAATGAACGAATAATCTAACAAGCATCTTTTTAAATCGCACCGCCCACCCCGAAAGTTCAATAAATTTTACTTTGCCACCATTTCGTTGGTAATCGACAATACTCCAAAGAGGAAGACATAAAAAAAAACTTATATTTAAAAAACAAAAACTTGTAGTTAGTGATTCAAAATTTAAAAAAGTAATTTATAATTTTCAAAACTGCACCACTAACTTAATATTTATTTTCTCATGTAGATAACATCTCATCCATAAAATAACACAACCTAAACCTAATTTGTTTTTTAGTCTCCGGAGATTATGAAATCATGGTAATTAATCTATACTTAGATAAAAAAAAAATAATTGATAACTATTCTAAGGACTTGAATTATAAGAGATATAAAAAAAAACTAAATAAAGTTCCATTTTTGTGCCTATTCCCAGCCGTCACTCCCCTTCCCCAGCGGTGGACATGGTCACAATTGTGATTGGCAAGTGGTGGTAGTAGCCGGTGGTGGTGAATTTAATATTGTTTATGTCTTCTGCTTTTGTTTATGCAAATCTATTAACAAAGTGGGGGCAAAAGAAAAATGATTGAACTACATGGGTGAATAATGATTTTTTTTTCAAAAAAGGTTGTTAGATTTTTCATCAATTTTTTTAATTGTCATCCAATAATGTCTCATATCGCCACAAACTGCAAACATGATGCACTAAATTGCCAAAATTGATACGTTGGGACTTACATTGCAATTTGTGTGAAACTTAGAGGCAGTAATGCGCTATTTGCCCTAAATTATAGAACGTGGTAGGACACACACTTGTACGTAGGTTGAAACCAAGACTTTTTATACTATCAATCATCTAAATAGTTGAAAGCTAACGTGCCTATTAGGCCATTCACTCGTCATTGCCGCCATACCTATTGGCCACGTAATTGTTCAAATTATATATTCCCTCCGTCCCTATTTATCTTACAAAAATTGCCATTTTGGGTGTTCCTATTTACATTACAAAATCATAAAAAAGAAACTTTTAAACATTTTTTAAATAGTGGGACCCACTTGTCATACTCACAACAACTATCCACTTACTTTTCTCTACCCACTTTCTCTCTCCCACTCAACTATCTACACTCACAACATATCAACTTTACAATCATTTTCATAATTTTTGTGCAAAGCCACATTTTTGTAAGGTAAATAGGGACGGAGGGAGTAATAATTAAACTAATTAAATATGTATGGAAAATTCAACTTTACTGTTTAAATTAAATGTTTTTAGATTTACTTTTATGAAAAACCTGTTTTACATAAGAGATTTTATTTTACATTAAGAGATGAAAACGAGCGTAAAACAATTTATTTCATTAAAACGAGTGTATAATAAGTTTTTCTCGAAATTTTTACTGTTTTTCATGCAATTTTGGTGTCATTAAATTCCCTAAATGCAACCTCCTTTATAATGTTGCAATTCAATAATAAGAATTAAACACCGTGTCAAATTGGCAAGTCAATAATAGGAATTAAATTGTGTCAAATTGACACAATTTTTTTAATCTTATTGATTAACGATAGAAAAAAATAATTACGGAGATCCCAAATCAATCATGAACGTCAGATAAACGTAAATAACGAATGCTATTCCAATTAGAAGGTCAATAATGTGCATCAAATAAGAACAAAAATAAAAACCTCTATTGTCATCTTCTTATCAAGACCACCATTATTAAGCTAGGTGCTCTAGGATCTAAGCACATGCTGTAAAGTGCCTATTGGAATTGTTATACGTCTATTGTCGTGCACTGAGTGATCGAGATACAGTTATATTTTTCTTTTATCAAGTTGTGTTGTTGAAATTAATGGCCGAGTTTGATATACAAATCATTTAATTTAATCGTACAACTCAATAAAAGAAATATACAACTGCTTTTCACGATCATTTACTGCAGCGTAGCAGTGAAATGAGCGCAACAACTCTCATCATAAAATAACAATTAGTTGAAACTCCTTTTTCCCACCTAAATAAGAAGTCAAATATTACCATCCACAAATCAATATGGATGTTACGTAGCCCATTATAACTTGATGCTAACACTTCATATACAACCAAAACCTAATACTTCTATATATACAAAATAAAAATCCTTCATACATTTTCTCTACTGAATTGTGCCACTATTTAGAATCTCATACATAAACAATACTCTCATAGATGGCTCCTTCTTCTTCTCCTTCAACAATATTCCAAAAGATTATAATTTTCCTCATGATCTTCTTAACATCAACTACCACTATATCGGCAATTCGCCCGTACCCACCTCAAAAAATAGCCTCCATCACAGTACCAATTTTAATGCAAGATGTACCAGAAATGCCCAATATAGTAAATTTCCATCTCCATCTCCTCGCGAAAGGTCGGATACCAAGTTCTGGTCCGAGCCATAGGGGCCATTCGATCACAACTTCATCTGTACATCGATGATCTTCGAGCTGAGGTTTATATAGGGAGATTTTTTTTTTTTTTTAATCTGCTTTTTCTTTTCTTTGGTTGTTTTAGTATACTGTATAGTTTGATTTTTTAGTATAGGATGAAGAGTTAAACTATCCTTTTCTTTTGTTCCTTTTTTGTTTGGTAAACTATACAATTCATTTGAATTGGGATTTTTATAGTTTTGACACGATAAGTCAAATGACTGATGTATTGATACAATTGAACTTGCTATACTATAAATTTTTTTATTTTTTTGTACTTTAATTAAAAGAATTTCCTGCTTGTTTAATTATTTTTGTTATATGTTTATGATTCACCTAATCTTGTGTTGTACTACTCTTACTCTATACTCCCGTTCCGTTCCATCGTAATAACAAGTAGTGTAGTTGACTTCTCATTTATTTAAAAAAATGTGTTTTATTTGTTTGTACATTGCTTGTAACACGATAAATTTACATTAAAATGGTTTCCTTATTTTGCGGCAGTACATATTTTGCCAAAAACTAACATGTTTGCTCAAAAAAAAAAACTGAACGTGAAAGCGCGACATTTATTACGGAATGAAAAGCATATTTTCTATATTTTCACAATATTGTGATTTAATTGTCAGATAAAATTGTACTCCCTTCGTCCAAGAATGAATATCCCCTCCGCCCAAAAAATGAATGTCGATTTATACTCTTGTCAAGAGAAAAACCGTACATTAAATCAATTTCCTTGAGAGATTAAATGGTTTGCCCCCTTATGGGTGGGCGGGGCAAGCCCATTTCTTCTCTTGTCAAGATCCGTCTCACGTGTGAGACCGTCTCATACAAGTTTTTGTCATTAATTATTCTCCCCACATCACAGCTCCAACTAGATCAAATCGATTTCAATTTATATACTATCTAAGTCTCAAATTGATTTAATGTACGGTTTTTCTCTTGACAAGAGTATACATCGACATTCTTCCTCGGGCTTCAAATCAAGCAAATGAGTGAAGGCATCTTTATCAATCAAGCCAAATAAGAGATTAAATGGTTTGCCCCCTTATGGGTGGGCGGGGCAAGCCAATTTCTTCTCTTGTCAAGATCCATCTCATGTGTAAGACCGTCTCACACAAGACTTCCTCATAATCAATAAACTTCCACCTCCCTAGCAAAAAAATTGCCTTAAACAAGTAAATCATTATAAGAACTTTTGATTTACTTGGCTGTATCTTCTTTCGATCACAATTTTCCAATTTAAGATATTCAACCTTTTTTTCAGACAACTTAAGCAATATTTATTTTGTCTCAAATATATATTCATTTTTTAAAAGTTACGTTTGATCAAGATCAAAGTTAATTTAAGAACTTTTTAAATATTTATTTTGTGACGACAATACATAATACGTAGGTACAGTATATATCAAGATCAAGAGCCATATCCATGGTTTGTCAAACCAAACAAAAAAAAAAAAAAAAAAAAATAGAAACCATGCCTTCCACGGGGTAGCTTAACGGTAAGGAGGTGAAGGATGGTAAGAGAGGTCTTATCTTCGAGCGCTGGGACAGACAACTTGGTGACAAGTGATGTAAGTCCTACTGGATATTTTGTTTGCAGCCACTTACCAACTTGGCGACTGAAATCAGATCCGGATTTACCTATATATAAATCTTAGAGGGTTGTTCATAGACTCTTATGAGACGCAAACACTGACACTTATGTCATGAAAAAAAAATATAAAAAATAGCCATATATCCATGAAGTTTACAAAAGTTGAGTTGGTCAAAAAGATGAGGTTGGTTTTTAGTCTACCTTGTGACTCTGACATTGGCCTATAGTTGGATGGTACTGCGAAAGGTGGTATGCTTTTTCTTAATTGTCAGGCAGAAAATTGTGAAAATGTTTTTTTGGATTAAGGTCTTTTATGGAAAAAGGTATCATGTGTTTGGGTTTAGGTTTTAGTGTGTGGAGTGGGTGGGAATTGGAGAATTTTCAACTCCATATTTTGGCATCATATTGTATGATAATATGATATGAATTGCCATACAATAGACCCTGCCGACAACGCCAGAATTTTCAACTCCATTTAAGGTTTTAATTAATATAAATTAACTTTAATTAAAAATATCAATCTAATCATTCGAGTATAATTTTAAATATTATTCTACCTCCGTCCCAAAATGATCTTTTTATTTGGCATTTCTCATTATCCCAAAAAATTCTTTACATTTCTATAATCTAGGCTTAGAAGTGCCCAAACAAAACATGACTAATGAATCAAGTGTTCATATCCATAAAAAGTTTGAATAGTCAAATGTGATGATCATTTTGGGACGGAGGGAGTAATTAATAAATCATTGTGATTTACCAAAAACAATAGTTTTTATAATTTCAGCGTGATCACACTACTATTGGTCAAAGTTAACATGTCGTTTGTTATGAGACAGGGTGAGTATAAATAAAAAATATTTTCATTCCTGGTTTGAATTTTGATACGAACCGAACCATGCGGTTTGATTCAGATTTCATGCATGCTGGTTTTGTTCAGTCTCAAATACTCGCAAATCACATAGCTCGGTTTGGCTTGGAGTCTGATCCCTCCAAAGCATACCAAACTGAACATAGCCAAGTCATTTTAGACTGAATCGCGAATTTTAACCGTTATACTGAACCGTTTTAGAATGAACAGAGGCTCCAAACCTCAAACCGTTACGCCTGGTTGAATAATTTTCAAACCAACACAGACAATGTCTAGCTGGTTTACTTCAACCCAAGTTCTAAATATATTCGCTTTTATTGAAATGTCTTGTTACATACTCCCTCCGTCCCATAACAAACTTCCCATTTTGACATTTTGGGCGTCTCATCGGAACTCCCACTAACTTAAAAAGGAAAAGATTTCCTCCACTTTCACCCTCCTTCCACTCACAACAACTATCCATTTACTATTTTCTACCCTACTTTTTCTCTCATTCCCACTCATACAACCTACTTTTCCTTAATTTCCGTTTCTAACATTTTATGGGAAGTTTGTTATAAATATATCAAGTATATTCTGATCACAGTGAGGTTTTGCATAGGGGTGACAACGGGTCGAATACGGTACGGATATTGCAAAACCCATATCCGACCCGAGGCTACCGAACCCGTATCCGACGATGGGCAAATCCGAATCCGACCGTATCCGCCCGGCTGCCCATTTGATTTTTTTTTTGGGCCTGGCCCATCTCTTTCATTGCATTGGGTTTTAGCCCAACCTATATTTTCACAGTTCATAAATCACATGTTCAAGGTTAGGGGAGTAATAAGGCCAAAATACATTTACCCCCCAAAGTATCCACCGAATCCCACTTTGCCCCCCAGCGCCAAATTTGTCCCACTTTGCCCCCCAAAGCTTCAATTTGTCCCACTTTCCCCCCAGCTCCAGACTTTGCACCCCAGCACTAACGAATGTTAGAAAATTTAACAGAATAGGTAACGATTGGACTATTTTGTAATGCTTATTAGTTTTTAAGGGTCAAAATGCAAAGTTTCAAATATTAAGTACTAAAAATTTATTTATTTTTCCAAATATTTAACATTATCTTAAATCATAAATAATTAATTAGTCTTGAAACTAATACTAATTTTATGCTAATTTTTTTTTTTTTAAATATGAAATTATTTTTTCTAAATAAATGAAATTTATTTTTTTAATAAAACTAAAAATTAAGTATGTTTTTTTTATTTTTTAAATAAAAATATTTAAAAAAATAAATATTTTTTTTTCTAAAAAAACATTGTAAAGTTTTATTTATATTTTTAAAAAATATAAAATAAAACTTTTAAATTGTAATTTTTGTAAGAATTTTATTTAAAAAAAAATTAAAACATTATAGCCTTTTTTTTTATTTTAGAAAAATATTGTATTTTTTTGTTTGTTGAAAAAAGTACAATATTCTTTTAAATATTTTTATTTAAAAAAATAAAAAAAACAGACTTAATTTTTAGTTTTATTAAAAAAATAAATTTCATTTATTTAGAAAAAATAATTTCATATTTTTTTTAAAAAAGAAAATTAGCATAAAATTAGTATTAGTTTCAAGACTTATTAATTATTTAAGATTTAAGATAATGTTAAATATTTGGAAAAATAAATAAATTTTTAGTACTTAATATTTGAAACTTTGCATTTTGACCCTTAAAAACTAATAAGCATTACAAAATAGTCCAATCGTTACCTATTTTGTTAAATTTTCTAACATTCGTTAGTGCTGGGGTGCAAATTCTGGAGCTGGGGGGGAAAGTGGGACAAATTGAAGCTTTGGGGGGCAAAGTGGGACAAATTTGGCGCTGGGGGGCAAAGTGGGATTCGGTGGATACTTTGGGGGGTAAATGTATTTTGGCCGGAGTAATAATGATTGAAAGTAAGGGTAACATATTAATATCCAAGATTCATTTACCAAAATAACTTTCGGTCGTCCTACTGGTTAGTGATATTGTATCTGGTATAGTATCTGATAATGTTTTCCAAGTAAAGTATTAATATCCAAGATTCATTTACCAAAATTACAAATAAAAATATTGCCCATTTATAATATTATCACAAGCTTTGATCAGTTATTTAGTAGATACTTGTTTTCTGATCATTCTTAGCTGTGCTATATTCTTTCGATCGAAGCTGCTCGGACTCTTTGGATAATCTCGTGTCGAGAAGACTAAAATATGAGTGTACGACACTAGTACGGCGAGGTAAACCAAAGAGTCCGAGCATTTTAGGTTTGGACCATAGGTTAAACATGGTCTAGACCACCGCGGTTTAAACCGCAGTCTGAATCGCGAAATTCGATAGCGGTTCAGACCGAACCGAACAGAGATCATGGTGATTCAGTTCAGCTTGGTTTCAAATTTTATGGTTTGGCTCGTTTTGGGATTTCTTGAAACCGATGACTAGCGATTGTACCTCTAAATTATCCCAAACTGAGTTAAACCGAACCATTTACGCCTCTAATACTACCCAAACCCCCTAACAACACCCGAAAATCTTTAACAAAATATATCAATAACTAACAAAAGTCAACATAATTATTTCATTAATTCTTATGTGAAGCAAATGTGGATTAGTTGGATGGAATCAAACACGCCACCTACCCTATGTCGTTAATACAACCCAATTTGAAACCTACTTTTACTTCAACACAATAATCATGTTAACTTTCGTTAGATTTTGTTAACAATTTTTCACGTCCTTAGGAGGTTTGGGGGTAAAATGGATGCATATTTTTAGTAAGATGATTGAAACACCTAAAAAAGTACATGCGTGGTTTAAATTGGAGCTTGAACAAAGTAAGATGGTTCAAAATACGATTTGTCTTAATAAAATATAAAGGCATTTTCTCAAAAGCGCTCTAGCCATACGTTTGTTCTTTATAAGGACTTTATATTTTTTTTTTTATTTCTCTAAGGTTCATCTGTCGTTCTGAGACACATCTATCAGACATTCTGATACCCATGTATGGCGTCCAAAAAACCTCTGATAGTTGTGTCGCGAAAGGCTTTTGAGCAATAAAATTTCAGCTTTTGAACTTCTTAGAGATAAATTAAAGCTTTTGAAATTAATCCTAAAATATAGCAATATATATTCCCTTCGTCCCATAACTATGTGCACAAAATGTGTTTTGCACGAGAATTAAGGGATGAATAGTAGTGGATAGTTGTTGTGAATGTAAAAAGTGAAGTAGGAGAGAGAAAGTGGGGTAGGGAATAGTAAGTTGATTGGTGTTGTGAGTATAAAAGTAAAGTAAGAGAGAGAATGAGTGAGATAAATAGTATTTTTTTTTGCCATTTTAAGAAAGTGTGATTTATCAATGAGACACCAAAAATTGTAATATGTGCACATAGTTATGAGACGGAGGGAGTACACTTCAATGTATTCATATTTTCCTTTTATTTTATTGTTGATTATTTATAAACTAATTTAAAATTCAATGTAAATTGTCCCCATTACGTGTTGTTTGTCATGCAAGACACATGAACTGAACTAAATTTATCTTTTCTCCTCAACTTTTTGCATATATAGAAATTAAATTAAACTCTATATGACTTGGTCAAATAATCATAAATTTTAAAGCCCAAATTAAATTGTTGTGATATTGTTGTATAAGGAAAAGAGATATGTTGGTTCAAAAACAAAATTTTAAGGCCCCTTATGTTTGGGTTGAAGAGGACAAAGGGTTAGATACCTAGTCTTTATCTTTAAGGTCCCAACATGTTTCAACTATGTCTCTCCAATTATATGCTTTTTGTTCCATCCCCCACTCACAATTTTTATTTTCTTTTGTAAAGACCATACAAGTTACAAGTTGCAACACATATTATATGCTTTACAACATTTTCTTTGGATATTTCCCACTTTACAACATTTTATTTGTTTATTTATTTTTTATTTTTTTGATGTTATCTGAAGTTGTAATGTTCAAAAAGAAATATACATGGTTCATATTGTAGATGGCATGGAAGGTCATGGATATATGCTCCAGAGTTTACAAGTTTGATACTCCCATATTTGCACGAGAATTAAAAAATGGTAGAAGTGATGTAAATATTGTGAGTATGGAAAGTGGGGTACGTAGGATAGAGAAAGTAGGGAAGGGAACAGTAAGTTGATTGGTGTTGCAGTGTAAAATTAAAGTAGGAGAGAGAATGAGTGTGAAGAATATTAAAAATTCTTTGTCATTTTTAGAAGTGAACATTTATTCTAGAACGGACTAAAAAAATAAAGGTGGACACTTACTCTGAAAAGGAGGGAGTATTAATTTAGCCTTCGCATAAACATAAAGAAACTTAAAAGGGTCCAAAATGAGTTAGCTTAATTAACGGACACCATTTTAGGTGATAATACATAATACTCCCTCCGTCCCAAAATAATCTTTTCATTTGCCATTTTTCATTGTCCCAAAAAGTTCTTCTCATTTCTACAATTTAGGCTTAAGTATTCATAAACACAACATGGCTAGTGAAGCAAGTGTTTATATGTTTAAAAAGTTTGAATAGTCAAATGTAAAGATCATTTTGAGGCGGAGGGATTATATTACACAAAATTAAAGATATTACCTCTAGTCTATGATCACGAGCAAGAACAATATTGGTTCCTCTAGTGGAAGTTGAGGTACATAGAATTTGGATTTTCAGCAGTCAAGACAACAATCATCATTGCCTCTTGACCCAGTGACCAGTGACCGACCTAGGATTTAGTATAAAATGGGCAAAATTGCATAAGGGGGCAAAAAAAATGTTAGTGTATTTTTATTTTACATCTAAGGGGGGCAAAGTGTAGTAAATTGCACTAACACCCCTAACTTTTACAAAAAATTGCACTTGTAAAAAAAAAAAATCAAACGGGGCCGCGGCCCCCGAAAGGGACTACCTAGGTCCGCCCTGTCTTGACCATACGGACGGCAACTGAATCAAAATGAACACCAAAATTTCATCATGTCCGTCAAACCCCATTTGACAACCACCATTATAACTGTTATACAGTCAAAAGTCAAAAACGACCCAAATCCAAGATACATTGTATAAAAAGATGAAAGTGAATTAAGTTTATGTTGTACTCAATGTGGTCATGGTGCTTGCCCACCCCTCCCCCACACCTTTAAAGATATTCGGAAAGTTCGAGATTAGTAATTTTCTCAACCATTTTAGGCTTTATAAATTACTTTTTGTTGTTAAATATCATGTCATTATGAAATAGTATATGCCAACTTTAAAGATAAATATATATATATATGGTGGATCAAATTCTTATTGGATGGATCTTTTTTTTGAGGGATATATTGGATTTGGGTCCATCTTTTTGATAGTATAAAGCAACCGACGAATTAAGCAAATGGAGAAAAAGTCTTTAAAGACGCGTTGCCTGCATTCTATTTATTTATTTATTTATTTATTACTTTTCACCACCAGATGTTTGGATTTATACTACCTCCGTCCCAGTATAAGTAGGACTTCTTTCCTTTTTAGGCCGTCCCAATACAATTGAGACTGCCACAAATGGAAATGTTTTAAGATATTTATATTCAATCAACCCCACCATTTAACCCTTCTCATTCTCTGTCTTCATTTTTCACCACTCATTTTATTCAACTAACACTACTATTTACCCCACACATTATCTCTCTTCATTTTCTACCACAAAATCACTATATTTCTCTTAATTATTGTGCCCACTCCCCTAGTCCTACTTGTGCTGTGACGGAGAGAGTATTTTGTACACAACAAAAGTCAAATATTAGATAAAACCCCACCTATAAGACCCACCCATGTATTCCACCAATAGCAGGATCTTTATATAGTTAATACTTGGTTAGTTAATTGCCGATGTAGGCTGCAATAACATATATTTACAGAAATATTTTGAAAAAAATATATTATATTTCTTCCGTCTCAAAATAAATGTTTAAAACCGTTATTTTGAAACAAATGTAGTACGTAATAGGTGATCTTGGTTAGCAACTACTCCTTCTATCCCATAACTATGTGGACAAAATGGGTTTTGCACGGGAATTAAAAGAGGAATTGTAGTGGGTAGTTGTTATGAAATAGGAGAGAGAATCTGAGGTAGAAATAGTTGGTTGATTGATGTTGTGAGTATAAAACTAAAGTATGAGAGAGAATGAGTGGGAGAAATAGTAAAAATTCTTTGCCATTTTAGTAAAGTGTAACTTATCAATGAAACCCTAAAGGAAATTTGTCCACATAGTTATGTGACGGAAGGAGTATTCATTAATTGACCAATCTTTAATCGGATCAAGATCATCAGAATTCAGACATACTCCCTCTGTCCCATCTTAAACTTCAAAGTCATAGCAAAATTTGTCAACTTACTTGCACTTTGACTACTGATTTAGAGAAAATTTGATTATCCTATTGAAAAACTAAAAGTTACTTATGAGAATATTGATAATGGTGAATCAAAAACAATTTTTAAAATTTTTACTAAGATATTTAATTATATTATAAGTGTTCAGTCAAAGTACATGTAAGTTGACAAATTTTCCTTTGTCTTTGGACGGAGGGAGTAATCACATGTTAAGGAACTATTCACCACGACTAAGTAGGGAGTGTTTGAAGGCAGAAGTTCCATAAAGATCAAAGGTCAACAAGTACTTTGATTTGATATTAATTAATGATGATATGATGTTAATTAATACTCCTTCCATCCCAAAATGATCTTCGCGTTTGACTATTCAAACTTTTTAAGGATATGAACAATTGCTTCACTAGCCATGATTTGTTTCAGCCTAAAATGTAGAAATATGAAGAACTTTTTGGGACAATGAGAAATGGCAAATGAGAAGATCACTTTGGGACGGAGGGAGTATTTGATGTGAGATTCTAAGTTTCCTGATACACTTTGAATGGAGGGGATGATGGAGCTAATTGACCTCTAATATCTTATTAAAAAGTTAAGATCCTAACTGCAACTTAATTATTGCATTATGAACAACAACAGAAAAATAAAGAATAAAAAGTAAAAAAATAAAACAAAATTTTTATTATACTCCCATAGAATCTTAGTTGATGTTAAAGTGTCATTAGGGATTAATTTTAATAATGAAATTAATAGTAACGAGGGTCTTCCTGTTAAGCTTGTGACTAGATACAGAAAATATGCAAAAGATTGTATTCATCATATGTATCATTGAACGACTACATCGAAAAATAAAATTTATATCGATAGAATAATTAAATTTAAAATTAGTTGAGAGCATTAGGTATTATATACACCTTCATTGGTTAAAAAATATTTTTCGCTTTGACAAGTAAAATTGTTTAATATTGCAATGTTACATGCATATATTACCAAAAAGTTGCAATGTAACTATTTTATTTCTTAATAATACAAACTTATTTTTTCGAAATAAATGTTCAAATTTACTCTTGATTTCGGACATTTTATGACGCATGGAATGAATATGACTTATTCCCTTCGTTCCGGACTAAGGTTGTTAGTTTGACTTTACACGGAGATTAAAAAAAGATAAATGTTGTGAGTTTGAAAAAGTAAGTAAGAGAAACTAGAAGAAATAAAGTGGGTAGAGAGTTTTTGTTGTGAGAATGACAAGTGGGGCCCCATGATCCATAGTTTAGATAATAAAACAACTAAAACCTTAGTTAGTTTGAGACAAATCAAAAAGGAAAGTAAAGAAATACATATTTTTGGAGAGAATTATTTTGCATCGCTAAAAAGTGATTGATTGAGACAACCACATTCAGACTGCATAGCAGTTAGGGGGGGCCTCACGACTGGTTTTCAAATCTACCATCCATATTATATGGACTCAAATGATGATTTCAAATCTCGATCAATCATCATTCTAACTACATACTAAGTCACAGATTCATCATAAGTTGAATGAACAATTAAGAAAATGATTTTTTTTTTTTTTTGAACAATGATTACAATTGCATTAATAATAAGAAAAGAGACGGCACACCACAAAAGCTGGAGGCTCATCCCAAATATCCATAATTGATTCATTTCTTAAACTACAAAAATGACAATTTCGATTTAAATCTTGAAACATACGGATTCTACTCCAAGTATAACTTGGAAACTGCCTCGATTCGGCATTTAAGAAATCTCCCTTCGGATAGTATTTCGCTTTGAGTATTTGACATGGAGACTCCGGGTTGACGAATAAACGTCCACCAAAAATTCCAAAACCCTCAAAACGTCCTTGCGCAGCAAGAATGATGTCATCCTTTTTGTTTTGAAAGGGTGCGAGATTCGTCATTGTAGATTGAATTGCAATTGCAGGGCACAAAAACAAACAAATCGACAAACAAACACAGGCTCTCAACGATGGAGAGAAATTCAACGGCTCTCACGAAGGAGTGAAATCAACGGCTTTCACGAAGGAGAGAAATTTATTAAACATGAAATTTTAATAAACAAAAAAGCAAAATCTGAAAATTAATCCCTAATTTTGCATTTATTAATTGACAAATTGTCAAATAATAAATGCAAAATTTGAGATTTTATTAATTAACTAAACCAAATTAAGAAGATTTGAATGAAAATCAAAGAAGGAACGGAGAAAGAGATTACTTAGAACACAGATGAAGAAGAAGATGAACACGAGTAACAATAAAGAAAATGATTGTTATATAACTACGCTTTAACTCAGACAAAATGATTTCTGTTATAATATATTATTATGTGGATGCCCTTTGAACCAGAAGTGTACAAGAGAAGCTTTGCAAGATTATCTTTCGCGAAGCTTACTAAAGAAGCTTTGTAAATATCTTCAGTGAAGCTTACTAGGGAAGCTTGGTAAATATCTTCAGAGAAGCTTACTAAGGAAGCCTTACTAAAGGATAGTGTTTATCCTTATGGAAGCTTATAGAGGAAGCCAATTTCCACCTATAAATAGTAGGCTTTAGTTTTCATTTCAATATACTTCAGAAGTTCTTAACTTCTATCTTTCTCGCTTGTACACTCTCTCTATAACAGTCTTGTTGAGATTATACTCTTGGTTCTTTAGTTTTATAACACGTTATCAGCACGACTTTGTTCTAGTTCCAGATCCTGAGCTATAGTCACCAAAGTAGGTACGGTATCGGTAAGATCTACCTAGTCTCTTTTCAAGTTATTTCAAAATTATATCTTATATATGTTTGCAGGATTTTAAAATAATAAGTGAATATAATTCTACGATGTTTAAAATTACATCACAGTTAAAACTATGTGGAGAAAGAATAACTGATAACGATATGCTGAAGAAAACTTTCTCCACATTCCTTCTTTGATTTGCTCCTGCAGTAGCAATATCGAGAAAAAGGTTTTAAATGATATTCTGAATTGATCTCATATGGCTGAGCAAAATAATGAGATCTTATTGAAAAACCACGAAGCCCGCCCCACTGGCTCTACTCCGTTCCCTGAAGTGAACGCGAGTATATATGATAATACTGAGCGAGGCCGAGAACGTGGTCGTGGACGTAATCGCGACCGTGGTCGGGGGAGATTTAATAATCGGTATCATAATGACAATCACCCCAATAATGATGAAAATTTCTCGCCACCAGAAGTGGAATAGAGAAGGTAATAATGAAATATCACCGACTAGACAAATTAAGCAACCGATAAAAATTGAGAATTTATGTTATCGGTGCAGAATGAAAAGCCATTGAGCCCGTACCTGTCGTACGCCTAAACATCTTGTTAAGTTGTATCAAGCATCAATGCTGAATAAAGGGAAAGATGTTGAAACAAATTTTGTCTATGAAAACAATGATGTGAATCAAGATCCATCTACAAGTACACATCTGGATATATCAGATTTTCTCAATCCAGATGTAAATGATTACATACTTAATGGGGGAGAAACCCAAACTAACTAAAGTATCTGACTCATTATAATTTACTTAAGTGTGTTCTATTATTTCAGTGTATGTGTGTGTTCTAACATATTTAACTTTTAATTATAAGTATATTTGATTGTAAATGATGTTAATATTAGTACAATATGAGGTAGTACAAAGATAATTGATGGCTCTAGAAGAGCTAACATAGTACTACTAAGAGGAACAAAAATAAGTATAAAAATGCATTGTTTTCATTTATGTCTCAAAGAAATTTACTATGCTTTAAAGATATTCGTGAAAATAGATGTGATATTGAGACAAGTAATGAAGGAAAAATGAAATATTTATGCATTACAAAGACTGAATCAGGTAACAAATATGTGGTAGAAAAGTTACCTGTATTTTCCTCTAAAGTATGCTATACAAAGATTAGCATAATTGAAGTACAAATGACAATAAACCAGAAGTTTACTAATATAAATGGTTTTACCAGTAAACTAGAAGTTTACAGATATAAATGGTTCTACTATATGGCATGACCGGTTGGGGCATCCCGGTTCTAATATGATGCGAAGAATTATGGAAAATTCACATGAGCATCCATTGAAAAACCAGAAGATTTTTCAATCTAATGAATTCTCATGTGCTGCTTGCTCTCAAGGCAAATTGATAATTAAACCATCACCAGCAAAAGTTAGAGTTGAATCTCCAAAGTTTTTAGAGAGAACTCAAGGTAATATATGTGGACCGATTGATCCACCGTGTGGACCATTTAGATATTTTATGGTTTTAGTAGAGGCATCTACTAAATGGTTACACATAAGTTTATTATTAACTCGCAACCTGCCGTTTGCGAGAAATTCGATTACGATCACAATTTCCAGATTATGTGATCAAGACAATTAGCCTTGATAATACTGGTGAATTTACATCAGAGGTTTTTAATAACTATTGTACATCTATTGGAATAGATGTTGAACATCCAGTTGCTTATGTTCATTCACATAAAATGGTTTAGCTGAAGCATGTATTAAACGAATTCAGTTAATAGCTAGACTGTTGCTTATGAGAGCAAAGCTACCTGTCGTAGCTTGGGGACCTGCTATTTTTACATGCAGCAACACTTATACGCATCATGCCATTGAGTTATTATAAGTTCTCCCCATTAGAATTGGCTTATGGTCAGGAGCCAAATAGTTCCCATCTAAGAATTTTTGGGTGTGCGCTATATATTCCAATTGCTCCACCACAACGCACCAAGATGGGACCCCAACGAAGATTGGGGATATATGTTGGGTATGATTCTTCTTCTATTATACGATATCTTGAACCATTAACAAGGGATCTATTTGCGGCACATTTTGCCGATTGTCATTTTGATGAAAAAAAAAATATTCCCAACATTAGGGGGAGAAAGGAATAAGCTGGAAAAGGAAATCAAGTGGAATACATTGCAATATTATCTTGATCCTCGTACGAAGCAATATGAACCAGAAGTTCAAAAGATAATCCACTTGCAAGAGATAGCGAATCAATTGCCAGACGCATTTAATGACCTAAAAAGAGTGACAAAGTCACATGTTCCAGCTGTAAATGCTCATATACGGATTGATGTCCCGATTGGACAATCCGCTAATGAATCTAAACCATGCCTGAACCGTGGAAGGCCTATCGGTTCCAAAGACAAAAATCCTCGAAAAAGAAAATGAGCAAATTATGAGAAAAGCCCCGTCGAGGTAAATGAATCTCCTGAAGAGATACATGACAAATCTGATAAAATACTTTCAGAAGAAGTTTAGATACCTGTAATCATTAAGAATGATGATATCTCGATCAGTTATGTCAGTACAGGAAATAGATGGAACCGAGAGGAAACAATTGTCGACAATATTTTTGCATATAATATAGCGCTTAATGTTATGGAAAATAACGAGGATCACAAACCTAGGTGTATCGACGAGTATCGATGTTGAAATGATTGGCCAAAGAGGAAAGACGTAATTCAAGCAGAATTCAACTCACTTGAGAAGCGTGAGTTTTCCGGACCTGTAGTCCATACACCTGAAGGTGTAAAACTAGTAGAGTACAAGTGCGAAAACAAAATATATAGCACATTTTGTTGCACAAGAATAAAGCACGTCTTGTTTCACAAGAATAAAGCACGTCTTGTTGCACAAGGTTTTTCGCAAAGACCTGGAATTGATTATGAGGAGACATATTCTCCTGTGGTGGATGCAATTACATTTCGCTATCTCATTAGTCTGGCAATACATGAAAAGCTTGATATGCGTTTAATGGATGTTGTCACTGCATATTTGTATGGTAGACTTGACAATGTTATTTATATAAGAATCCCAGAAGGATTTAAGAGAATCCTAGAAGGATTCAAGATGTATGATGCATGCAATTCAAATTCTCGATAAGTTTGTTAAATTAAATTACAAAGATCTTTGTATGGTTTAAAACGATCTGGACATATGTGGTATAACCGTCTCAGTGAATACTTGGCGAAAGAAGGATACAAGAATGATCCTATTTGCCCATGTATTTTTCATTAGAAAATCTGTTTCAGGATTTGTTATAACGGCTATTTATCTTAATCTAAATGTTATTGAAAGTCCAGAAGAACTTTCAATAGTTGTTAAGCTGCAAATGTGCCTACGAGGATAGAACTCCCAGAAGGAGTATTATCAGGAAGGCCAGTGATCTCACCTAACGAAATACATACCCCTTCCTAGAAGAGAGGGAGGCCAATTTATTCCAAGGATTCGCATCCCCGTAAACGGGTGAGTGCACAAAAGTCGAATCCCGTTAGCGATAATAAAATTGGAATCTCATCCGATCTATCTCATGATATTGTTCCAGATTATGGATTCGTTTGGAAAACGAAGTCGGGGGACGCCTCGACATTGACATCCGTTTCTGAGAATAAAGAAATATCAGTTAGTCATGCATGCATATATGAGATATGTAATCGGGATGAAACAATTATCAATGATGTATTTACTTATACAGTAGCAACTGAGATTATATGTGGTAATGATATTGAACCTCGCTCCGTAAATGAGTTTAAACAAAGAATTGATTGGCCTAAATGAGATAAAGCAATCCAGTCAAAGTCCGATTCCTTAAAGAAAAAAGGAGTGTTTGGACCAGTAGTTCCTACACCTCTTAGGGTTATACCCGTGAGATATAAATGAGTATTTACGAGAAAAAGGAATGAGAGAAATGAGATTACGAGATATAAAGCTCGCCTTGTGGTACAAGGTTTCTCTAAACGGCTTGGGATTGACTTTGATAAAACATACTCTCACGTTATGGAAGTTATTAGACTCTGATATTTTGTCAGATAATGATCCAGCAGATCAGAAGTCAGGACAACTGCGGCGACTGATTCACGAAGTCACTACTTAAAGCCACTTTTGAGAAGTATATGAAAACAATTGGCTTACGCAGATTGTCAGAGCTTCCACCCTTGTAGTTTTCAGGGGGAGTATCCAGACGATACTCAAATTTCATTGTACTATTTTTCCTTCGCGCGGGGTTATTTTTCCCACCGGGTTTTGTTACCCGCCAAGGTTTTAACGAGGCAGTGAGCGTTTATTGAAAAGATTGTGAGTTGTACTCTTTTCCTTCGAGATTATTTTTCCTAAAGGGTTTTTACTCGGAAGATTTTTAATGAGGCAACACATGCGGCACAATTACCATTCAATAGGAATCTCCAAGGAGGAGTAGGCGACTAAGAGATCACGAGTAATGTTTTGTTCAAGAGGAGCATCATGAAGCTAAGAAATCGTGTACTCTTTTTCCTTCACTAGAGTTTTTATCCCACAGGGTTTTTCTCTGGTAAGGTTTTAATGAGGCATGCTACTTAGCTGCGGACATCCAAGGGGGAGTGTTATAATATATTATTATGTGGATGCCCTTTGAACCAGAAGTGTACAAGAGAAGCTTTGCAAGATTATCTTTCGCGAAGCTTACTAAAGAAGCTTTGTAAATATCTTCAGTGAAGCTTACTAGGGAAGCTTGGTAAATATTTTCAGAGAAACTTACTAAGGAAGCCTTACTAAAGGATAGTGTTTATCCTTATGGAAGCTTATAGAGGAAGCCAATTTCCACCTATAAATAGTAGGCTTTAGTTTTCATTTCAATATACTTCAGAAGTTCTTAACTTCTATCTTTCTCTCTTGTACACTCTCTCTATAACAGTCTTGAAATAAAATATTATCTATTGAGATTATACTCTTGGTTCTTTAGTTTTATAACAATTTCAAGTAATGTGGATAATTTTCATTTATCTCATCTTTGTACATGAATGAATCAATATAAAGAAGCTAACAAAAAAATTAACTTTAATAAATAACAAAATTAATTAATTAATAAATCGAACCCCAATCGATCTTTACACTCTCGTCTCGTATACCCAAAACTACTAAAAGAGAAAAAGAACCAAGTAACTAACTGTACCCGACCCAAAACCTGAATAGGAAAAAGAATTGTATTAGTTCAATTATCAGTGGCCGACGCCGGGGCTTGGGACTGACCGGAGAATCCGATCAACGGCGGCAAGATGTCGGGCAATGAGCTTTTCGTCGACGCTGACCGAATTACCCTTGTGGGTGGGAGTAGAAGAAGGGGTTTTGCCTTTTGGGAGGGAATCAAAGAACAATCTCATGTCTTGTAATGTTGGTAGGGTCACCTTTTTGTTGTCGCCGGCAAGATTTTCCGGTAGCTTTCTTGATTGTATAGATGAGATAGGAGAAGCAAATATGAATAAATATATGAAGAAGAACAGAGGAGTAGAGCGGGCCATTTGAAATGATTATGAATGTGAGAGAGAGAGTTTGGTAATGGAGGGAGAAAATGGAGTTTGTGGGAAATCTTGGTGGAGAAGAATTTTGATATATGAATGTAGTTTGAGACTTTGAGAGTCCTTTATTAGAATGAGTGCTCTTATATATAGTGAGAAATAGACTTAGAGAGAGAAAGAAAAATTGGATGGTACAAGTGAGGTTAACGAATATGCTATCCGACTGCATTACAGTTTGAATTATTATTATTTTTATTTCATTTGGTTTTTTAGATGTGATATGGTTAATTTGAAAATTTTACATCTCATTCTATGTATTTACGGGCCCTTATTATACTAAAATTAATTTGACTTCTTATAAAAGTGTCAATGCTATACAGTCAAATTGCTTTTTAGCGTATCTCTGTTTTCTTTCGGAAATAATAAGAGAATAGTTGACTTAGGCTCCGTTTGTTTGGCGGAAAACAACTTCCGGAAAACATTTTCCCCATTTTTCCGGTGTTTGTTAAACACCGGAAAATGGGGAAAATGTTTTCCAAGGAAGTGGTATTCCTCTATTCCTAAGGAAACGTTTTCCTTACCTCCACCTAAGGAAAACATTTTCCGGAAAATGCTAACACTTCAATTGTTGTTTTAACTCCAATTTTTGTTTTACAAAAATTATTTTTTAAATATACCCAGTTAATTAAAAAATGTCTAAAAATATTTTATTTTTATGAATATTTTGCAATATGTTAAATTATTAACTTTAGTCCATTATAATTACAAAACTACATTTCCATTTTACTTTATAATTGAAATTAGAGATAATGACTAATTTATTGATTATTTCTTTTTAATATATACTCTAGGTGATCAAAATTAATGTATCTAAAAAAGTTTTCCGGAAAGCATTTTCTTAAAATTCACCAAACTGTGGAAATTACATTTTCCGGAAAACATTTTCCAAGAAATCGTTTTTTCGGAAAACATTTTCCAAGAAATCGTTTTCCGGAAGTTATTTTCCGCGAAACAAACGGAGCCTTAGTTTATAGACCTTGTTTGAATCTAGCAGGAGGGGAAACTCTTGGATGCAATTATAAATCTTTTGTAATGTTTATAATGACATTTTGTATTCAAGAAACCAATAATTGTTCTAATGCAACTCCAACGCGTTTTAGGAATTGCTTCAAAATATTCGAGATTTTAATTGAGTAATTTTGCGGTGTTTACTCGTACGTCCAAATTGAAACAATACATTTGACTAGAGTTTATTTTTGACAAAAAATTATGTGAGCGGGTTGAAAGAGTAATTCCTCCTACTCTTTTTGAAACAAAAGAGTAGATGCAATATTTCATCGAGTGGAAGGCAAAGTCAAAGTTGGACCCAATTTTTCCAACGAGAAAGAGGAGAGGTGGCAAATATTAGGTGGAGATCAAATTTGGCAGTGCCTCGTGGAAGTTACTCCTAGTAGTGTAGTGTGAATTAAGGAGTAGTAAGCCGCCGGCCAACGTTTTAAGTATGAGTTGGTTTCGGAGGAAACTAGTTCCTCCCTAAATTATAAAAAATCATGTTTTTTAATCCTTCTTAAACCCTAAAAAGTCTAAACCCTAAACCCTAAACTTTAACCTCTATAAAAATTGGAGAAATTAGTTTCCCCCAAAATTTTCTCAAAAGGTAAACCCAAACACATGATACCGTCAAAACCAACTCATACTTAAAACGTTTTAAGTATTGCATCTGTTTGTTTCTGAGTAAACGACACATTTGACATCCGTACTATATCAAGAATATTACTTTAACCTCCGTACTATCTAAACAACCAAAGGAACATGCGTACTATTGATTAATTAGCAAAACTAACCAAAATCGTTAAAAATTTAATGAACGTTAATAGACGTTAAAAACTTAACAAGCTATTTTTCTGAAATGCCGAAACTACCCCTGTAACCCTTGGTTGGAATCGAAACCGCAGGCAAGAAACGAGGGCTGGGAAGTTGCCGGAAAAGATGGGATTCATCGGAGATACAGTCGATTCCTTGAAATCTCTTCAGATCTGACAGACCTTGTCTCAGGGCGTCACTCTTGGTTGGTTCTCTTGACCTAGTCCCCACATTTGCATGTTCCCTGTGATTATATACATTTAACCATTTCATATCGTCCAATCACATTCATCATGATAACTTCATATTCTCAATTGTGAATTGTTTATTTTATGGAGTTTAATAAATCGGGATTGAATATCTGCTAATGAATTTGTTGTTGATTAATTAACATTTCAGAAACCCCTCATCTGCAATGCACCAGTTTGTGACCATTTTAGACACCAATCTTGAACTTCTATCCCTTAAAATTTCTATGGCTGAAATATATTTGAAACTGAATTTGCCTTGGGATCGATATTTAGGGGCGGTTTGGGTGTTGGGAACTGCTGAGAGAGAGAGAGAGAGAGGAGTGTTTGTGGGGTTTAACAACTTCACTGTTTAACAGCTTCGCGGAGATGGGAGGAGGGGAGGCGGATATGGCGATGGCTATGACGCCGCTCGACGCCGGCGTGATGGACAGATCTGGACAGTAGGCCGTGATGGCAAGGACGGATCTGGACAGTAGGCATGACGACAAGGAAGGAGGATGTAAGGAAGGGTCACCGGAGGGTTGGTCAGAAGGGAAGGTCGCCGGAGTATGGGGAAGGGCCATCGGAGTATAGGGAAGGTCACCGGAGTATGGGGAGGGGTCGCCGGAGTATGTGGAGGGGGAGGTCACCGGTGAGTAACAGAGAGAAGAGAGTTTAGAGAGAGAAAAAGTTTGTGTGGATGGGCGTAGAATGAGAGAAGGAGAGGGGATGGGTGTAGTTATAAATTTTGTTTTCTCAAATAAAACGTTAAAAAAAAAAAAAGTCAAAAATGTAAATATTAAATTTGTGGTTAATTGTTTTAAAAAAAAAGTTTTCTAGTTAAGGGGGCAAATTAAAAATATTAATAGTCATATCCGTTAAATTTTTAACGCCCATTAACGTCCATTGACACCCATTAACGATTTTGGTTAGTTTGCTAATTTATCAATAGTACGCATGTTGACTTTGTTGTTTCAGTAGTACAAGTGTTAAATTGAAAAAACAAGATAGTACGGATGTCAAATGTGTCGTTTACTCTTTGTTTCTTGGTAACTTCGGGTGGGGGAGGCACCGTCAAATGTACTTTCTCCGTTCCAAAACACTTTGTATCATTTTGTAATTGCACGGGAATTATGGAATGAGTATGTTTATTCAAAAGTATTATGAGTGGGAAATTTTTTTGAGTATGATAAATTGAGTAAAATTTATAAGTGAGATCAAAAAATAAATGTGTGAATATGACAAATGGGGTAAGGAATATATATATATATATATATATATATATATATATATATTAAAACATTTTAAAAAAAAGAGACTTACTACTATTAATGGAACAACTTAAAAAAATTAGTACAAATGTTTTTGGGAACGAGGGAGTACAGGCTTACACTTCACATGTTTCAGCTTGACGGCTTGACTTGTGGGCGTTGTGCTACCTACTACTTTACGGCTCTCCATGTAATCATATACTCGTATCTTCCTCGTTTTCAGTGGTATTAATCCTAACCCCATAACCTATGCCTACGCCTAATATTACGCTTATTCGGTATAGATACTTCATTAATCAAATTACTATGAGTGAGTTTGGGATTGCTTATGATTCTCGTAAAGTGATTTGTAAAAAATAATTATGAGTATGTTTGGATATTACATGTTCGAAATTGATTATGAAAGATAAATTTCAAAAATATCCCTTGCTCTATACATATAAATATAGTAAATGCACATATGAATGAGAGGTTATCAAATGTAAAACATTATACCAAAACAACTTTTAGAATCACTTTTGGCAAAAGCTGGGTCATAGCTGATTCTGTCAAAACGCAGTTTTTTTGCGTTTTGAAAGCTTAAAAGCAGAATCAGTTTTGACATCCAAACACCACAAAAGTGATTATTAGCCTCAAGATTGCACTCCCAAACTCACCGTATATGTGGAAATCTCTTGTGTTTTATGCTATATGATTTTTTATTAGAGAGAAAAAATGAGCTTGCTACGCTTCATTCATATTAAACAAATTATTTACCCTCTCAATAAAACATGTCTTATACGTGAGACCGTCTCACACAAGTCTTTATCCATCTAGTTTTACTTTCATATCAACACATCATATGTTTGTTTGATATAAAACCAATCGAACTTTGAACTGGTACTACTTTCATCTCATAATAATATTTAAAAATATTTAAGTTTAAATTTGAACAATAGTAGATTAACTTTTTTTGTATTAAGACTTTTATTTACACATTCCTTTAAATTAAATATTACATGATTTAACATTAATGATAAAATTAATATCGTATTTCTATTTGTGGTCTCCCTAAAGTCTGATGCCAACACATCAGCGAGAATGACCGATATAAAGAGAAATTCAAGAAAAGTGATGTTTATTTAAAAGAAACTAAGGTGGTGTTTGATGTATTAAGCACTTAATGCTTGATGCTTAATCGATTGCAAGTTATTTTGGAGGTAAGGTGTCTTTGATTACATTGAGATATAGATGTTGGAGGTTACATGAGGCTTTTAATGATTGAGAATCAAAATCATTACTTAACCAATAAGAGCCTAATGGAACTTTCAACATGTAGAGCTCAATGTTATCAAGGCACCTTACCTCCAAATTATACCTTGCAATCCATTAAGCATCAAGCATCAAGTGCTTAATACATCAAACACCACCTAATTCTAGTTCAACACAAGTAAAAACTTCCATCATCTCATGACTCCCTACTATATACAGTATACAAGAAAACTACCATGATCTAGAAACTGCCCACTAACGCAACTGAATTAAAAGAAATGAAAAGTACGTAATTAAAAGGTCTAAGAACAGTTAAAATGTCATTTTCGCCACTCATATGTTTTCTAGTTTTACTTTCATATCAACACATCATATGTTTGTTTGATATAAAACCAATCGAACTTTGAACTGGTACTACTTTCATCTCATAATAATATTTAAAAAATATTTAAGTTTAAATTTGAACAATAGTAGATTAACTTTTTTTGTATTAAGACTTTTATTTACACATTCCTTTAAATTAAATATTACATGATTTAACATTAATGATAAAATTAATATCGTATTTCTATTTGTGGTCTCCCTAAAGTCTGATGCCAACACATCAGCGAGAATGACCGATATAAAGAGAAAATTCAAGAAAAGTGATGTTTATTTAAAAGAAACTAAGGTGGTGTTTGATGTATTAAGCACTTAATGCTTGATGCTTAATAGATTGCAATTTATTTTTGGAGGTAAGGTGTCTTTGATTACATTGAGATATAGATTTGGAGGTTACATGAGGCTCTTAATGATTGAGAATCAAAATCATTACTTAACCAATAAGAGCCTAATGGAACTTTCAACATGTAGAGCTCAATGTTATCAAGGCACCTTACCTCCAAATTATACCTTGCAATCCATTAAGCATCAAGCATCAAGTGCTTAATACATCAAACACCACCTAATTCTAGTTCAACACAAGTAAAAACTTCCATCATCTCATGACTCCCTACTATATACAGTATACAAGAAAACTACCATGATCTAGAAACTGCCCACTAACGCAACTGAATTAAAAGAAATGAAAAGTACGAAATTAAAAGGTCTAAGAACAGTTAAAATGTCATTTTCGCCACTCAAACGATTCCAGATGGCTAAAATCACGTCTAATCCCCCGCGATGCTGTAATTTGATATTAGGACCACGTTCCACAAGCCGTGACCAAATTTTGTAGTACTATGGAACTGTATTATTTGGGACCAAATTACGCTGCATCAAAACCTCCTTCTCTTAAAGAACATGCCTAATCATATGCCCAAAAAGATTCTCAAATGTTTGATTTTAACAGTCGAACTTCATAATGGTTATACTTTTATTTACAAGGCATATTCTAACATATTTATATGTTAATTTTAGATGTTAAATATAAATGCACATAGAGTAATAGATGACTGATTAAACATGGTTATATTCTTCAAAAATCAATGAAGTCATTATATACCCCATCTAATCCAAAGGAGAGATCATATTATTATATTAATATACAAACATATACTCCCTCCGTCCCAAAATGATTTTCCTATTTGCCACTTTTCATTGTCCCAAAAAGTTCTTCTCATTTCTACAATTTAGGCTTAAAATTGCATGAATAAAACATGACTAGTGTAAAAAGTGTTCATATCCTAAAAAGTTTGAATAGTCAAATGTGAAGATCATTTTGGGATGGAGGGAGTATTCATTTTGATAAAATAATGGTGATGAGATTAATATATGATGGCCTAATTAGATAAACTAGGTTATAGGTACACCTAATAAAATAGAGATGAGAAAGAAGTCCAAAGTTTTCACTTTCAAATGGCAATGTCCAGTGTAGCTGTCAAAGAAAAATGTCATTCTGAAAGTCGCTCCTCAGCATCACCGTTTTGTCCCCTTTACTTTGTCATTCATATTTTTGAATATAAACATCGTCATTTTAATTAATTAATCAACAATGAAATCAAATAAATTTAGTACTCCCTCCGCCCACCGTTCAGAGAGTAACTGTTCACCTTTTCTGTTTAGTCTGCTTCGGAGAAGTGTCCATTTCTTAAAATCTAAAATGGCAAATAATCATTACTATTCTTCTCACTCATTCTCTCTCATACTTTACTTTTATACTCGCAACACCGATAAACTTAATATTCTCTACCCTACTATCTATGTCCTACCTCACTTTTCATACTCAACACACTTACATCACTTCAACTATTTCTTAATATCCGTGCAAATGAAATGGTGGACACTTACTCAGGACGGAGGGAGTATTTTTTTTTTCTTTGCATAACTGAAGTAAAAAAAATATATTTATTGCATTGAAAATGCTTTTTTTTTTTTTTTTTTTTTTTGATATAATTACATTAATATTTTTTGTAAATTTCAGAATTCGATCTCTTTCCTACCTAGCGTACTGACTAAGAGATCGCCAAAACAATTCAAAATCAAATGGTCAGTTGCCCCATTTTAATGGCCCTAACTCTTCTAGTGATTCAAATTGCATAGATTTATTTCTACTTTTAGTTTGTTTAAAAAAAAATTGCAACTATAAATAATGTCAAGCCAAATCATTTTTTATCTTTGATTCTATCCCAAATATGACGTCAATAATGGATGAACACTGTTTTCATTCACTTATACACACACAATTTTTTTTTTTTTATTATTATGTTGAGGGTGACTCTCAATTCGGTTGATTTGGTCTTGCAACGGAGAAGAAAACCAGACAGGAGGTCTGGGCGGTCGCCCACTTGGGTTATGGGCTGTCGCCCACATTGCTGATCCAAAGGTCAAACATCTGATAGGGGTGTAAACGGTTCGGTTTCGGTTTGGGAGTTTTTAGAGACCAAACCGCTAGTCATCGGTTTGGAATTTTTCCAAACCGAACTGAACCACAAGAACATCCAAACCGAACTGAACCAAACTGCCATGGTTCGTTTTGAACCGCGGTTCAAACCATGGTTCAAATATCGGTTCAAACCGTAGTTCAGACCAAGGTCCAAACCGCAGTTCAGACCAAGGTTTAAACCGCAGTTCAGACCAAGGTCCAAACCGCAGTTCAAACCGAAAAACAAATCTGAAAACAAAAACAAACCTAGGGCTCAGTAATCCACACGTTCAAATCATCAAAATGGGGAAATTGAAATTGAAATTTGAGATAATTTAAGATGATTGGAATCGACGGAGAGAGAGAGAGAGTACCTCGTTAACGGCAAGGCAACGATCGAGATTTGAAATCCCCTTTTAGCGACCTTTTTCACTTCCTTGCTGTTGCTGCAAATCAAAAGTGTCGGGGGAGGCCTGAGTATGATGAATGATGCCGCCATGCCGGGGACGGAGGAATGAGCCATCGCTGCCGGAGTCGTGGTCGGGGAGACGACTGGAGAGCGCTCGTTCGATTAAATGAAAGAAATGGGAAGTGATTTGAATTAGGGTTGTGAAGAAGAGGGATGCCTGAGTAGGAAATCGGTCGGCGCCGGGGACGGATCGGCGGCGTCGTTGTTGGGGAAGACTGGAGGGAGGAGCCGCTCGTTCGAAATCGAAAGGAAAGAAATGGGAACTGATAATTAGGGTTGTGAAATAAACATTTATATGTGTTCCAATCAATGACCCAGATTAAATCTAACAAATGATCAACGGTTCATATTGCGGTTTGGATTATCGGTTTGGCGGTTCGGTTCCGTGGTTCGGTTCGGCGGTTCGGTCTGATACGGTTTGGTTCGGTTCGGTTTGATCGGTTTATAAGAGCCAGACCGCAGACCGAACCGAACCGCACGGTTTGTGATATTTTCAAACCAAACCGAACCACAGAAGCATAAAAACCAAACCAAACCACATGGTTTGGTTCGGTTCGGTCTCAAACCGCGGTTTGAACCGAACCGCTGACACCCCTACAGTCTGATGACTTGGGCGGTCGCCCACTTCGGGT
The DNA here is from genome assembly GCA_026119855.1 of Campanula takesimana. NCBI lineage: Eukaryota > Viridiplantae > Streptophyta > Magnoliopsida > Asterales > Campanulaceae > Campanula > Campanula takesimana. The sequence goes on from JAOWBW010000833.1 coordinate 465,449, forward strand.
TTGGGCGGTCGCCCACAGTGTCGGGATTGAGATTCCTGAATCGATTTGAAAACAGATTTTGGCTGTGATTTGGACTCCTATTCTTCTAGGGTGGGTCTATATTTCGTGTATAAATATAGACAAGACTCCAGACCTATTCTTGTGATTTGGAAGCCTTGTAGAGAGAGAGATTGATAGAAAAGCTAGGTTATTCACTATTGTGAGAGATTGTGAGATTGTGTGAAAGGTTTTCACCTTGATTCTCCTTGTACTCTTCTTGATTGTTATAGTGAATTGATTCTCCGTCGCCCGTGGATGTAGCCAAGTTGGTGAACCACGTAAATCTCTTGTGTTCATCTATTTTTAAATTTTGTTTCGTTCTTGCTATTGTGTTATTTTGTGCTTTCATCTTTATCAATCTAACAATTGTGTTTGGGCCTTAAAATCCTAACAATTGGTATCAGAGCTTCTGGTTTGTGATCTTGTATTGCTTATTGGTAACGATGTCAGGGAAGTACGAAATTGAGAAATTTGACCGCAAGGTCAATTTTGGTTTATGGCAAGTGAAGATGCGAGCAATCTTGGTGGGTAAAAATTGTGTCAAGGCTTTGCTTGGGAAGGCGAGGTAAACGGGTAAGCTTGACGGATGAACAATTTGATGATATGGATGAGAAGGCTTTACTCTCTTACACTTGAGTCTCAAAGATGAGGTATTGAGGAAGGTTGTGAGTGAGAAGACTGCGGCAGCGCTTTGGCTTAGGCTTGAGCAATTGTACATGACTAAGAGTATTAGTAACAGGTTGCTACTATTGAAGAAACTCGAGGAGTGTAAACTCAAAACAGGTGAGTCCTTGGAGAAACATCTTGATGAGTTTGATGGCTTGGTCATGGACTTGAAGAATGTCGATGTCGTGATTGATGATGAGAAATTGGCGGTAAAATTGCTTGTTCTCTACCTCCGGAATACATGCACTTTAGAGAGACAGTGTTGTATGACAAGGATGAGATCTCTTTGGAAGAGATCAGGAACGCTCTACTACAACGGGAAGTCATTGAGACGCACTTGACCTCAACAAGTGCTGAATCTCAAGGTGATGGGTTAGTAGCTAGAAGCGGCAGAAAGTCAAGGAAGGGTCAATCTGGTTCAAGTGAATGGTAAAAGAATGTGATATGTCATGGTTGCAAGGAAAATGGGCACATTAGAAGGTTTTGTCCAAACCAAGAGGATACAACGCAAAGGCAAAGGGTGAAGTTGGAGTAGTGTTTGGAGACACTAGTGATGACAGTGACTGTGATCCACTTACTGCTTGTGATCCGGATACCAAAATTCGTGATAGCTGGATTTTGGATTCGGGTTGTTCTTATAATATTAGTCCCAACCGGGAATGGTTTTGTTCGTATAAGGCTGCTGGTGGAGTAGGTTTATTGGGGAATAATACTGCATGCAAGGTTGTTGGTATTGGGACTATTAAGGTTAAGATGTTTGATGGAGTAGTGCGGAAATTACAGAATGTCAGGTATGTTCCTAAATTGAAGAAGAACCTGATTTCTCTGGGCACTTGGATAGCCTTGGGTATAGTTTGTCCATTGCGAATGGCGAATTATCAGCTATTAAAGGTGACTTGGTGGCATTGAAGGGAAGAAGGTGGGGACATTGTACAAGCTTCTTGGGTCTACGGTTGTTGGTGATGTGTCTATTTCAACGGGGTCAATGGTTGAGGCGGAGGTTACTCAATCATGGGACATGACATTGGGTCACATTGGCTTGAATGGGATGACAGAAAAGGCTTGGTATTTGTTGTCACAGGCATTGTTGGGTACAGAATTTTGTGTGGAGGCGATTAGGATGACTGCTCACTGGGCTAATCGTTCTCTAAATTCTTGTATTGGGATGAAGACTCTAGTGGAGATGTGGTCAGGCTCTCTAGGAGATTACTCAAGATTGTGTATTTTTGGGTGTCCCTTGTATGCATGTGTGAACAACAAATTGGATCCAAGGGACAAAGGATGTTCCTTTGTTGGGTATACTACTGGAGTGAAGGGATTCCGGTCATGGAATCCGGTGGCATCTAAGTTCCTGACATGTAGAGATGTTGCTCTACTTCTCCGTGGGAAAAAGTGTTCTGCAGAACGAATATATAAACAGGTGGAGTTAGCCGGAGATGATAAAGAAGTGGTGCAACTTGACTTAGATGTCAATGATGTGTCTGATAAGGCGACTCCAATTGATGCTCCAGTTCAAGAGGAGGAGACCAACAAGCAGGTGGAGACTACCATTGTTTTTGGTAGAGTTCGATATGGTTTGGAGGATATGGTGACTTATGCATTGTCCGCTGCGAAAGCAGTAAGTATGCATAAATTAATTTCTTGAAATGAAGTTATATCGTGTGATAAATCTGCTATGTTGTCGGTCGTTGTGAAAGAAGAGATGGTATCTCTTATTAAAAGTCAGACATGGGAATTTGTTAGATCACCACCAAAGAAGGTGTTAGTCAGTCACAAGTGGATCTACAAGTTCAGAGATGGTACTCCAATGTTTGGGGTAGACTACAATGATTTTGTTTCACCAGTTGTTAGACACTTATCTATTCACAACTTGTTGAGCATTGTGGCGATGCGGGATCTAGAGTTTGAGGCGGAGATCTACATGCGCCGGCCTGAAGGGTTTGTTGTTGAGGGTAAGGATCATGTTTGCCTGTTAGAGAGGTCCTTGTATGATTTGGAGCAGTCAACTCGACAGTGGTATAAAAGGTTCGACACTTTTATTGTTACCCATGGTTATGCTAGAAGTGGATATGATTGTTGTGTTTACTTGATGGTTTGTAGTGATGGCACATTGAGTTATCTTGTTTATGTCGATGGCATTCTTGTGGCTGCGATAGATATCAATGATGCTTACCAGGTGAAATGGTTATCTTCTTTAGATAGTCCCAAGTCTAAATATGATGTGTCATGGGTTCCATATTCAAATGCTTGTGTGTGCATTGTGTATGGCAAGAACCGTGATGGTTGTATTGGGGATGTTATGACTATAACGGAGGCGGTCATGTTGACAAAGCCGGGTTCGAAGGTTTCGATTGCTAAGTTCAAGAAGTTCTTGGACTTAGTTGGTGTTACTAGTCATTGATGCCCGTAGGGACGGGGCGGCGGAGATAGAGATGTTCTCTTGATGTACTAGCTTTTCGGAATTGATCATCAAGGTGGAGAATTGTTGAGGGTGACTCTCAATTCGGGTTGATTTGGTCTTGCAACGGAGAAGAAAACCAGACAGGAGGTCTGGGCGGTCGCCCACTTTGGTTATGGGCGGTCGCCCACATTGCTGATCCAAAGGTCAAACAGTCTGATGACTTGGGCGGTCGCCCACTTCGGGTTTGGGCGGTCGCCCACAGTGTCGGGATTGGGATTCCTGAATCGATTTGGAAACAGATTTTGGCTGTGATTTGGACTCCTATTCTTCTAGGGTTGGGTCTATATTTTGTGTATAAATATAGACAAGCCTCCAGACCTATTCTTGTGACTTGGAAGCCTTGTAGAGAGAGAGATTGATAGAAAAGCTAGGTTATTCACTATTGTGAGAGATTGTGAGATTGGTGAAAGGTTTTCACCTTGATTCTCCTTGTACTCTTCTTGATTGTTATAGTGAATTGATTCTCCGTCGCCCGTGGATGTAGCCAAGTTGGTGAACCACGTAAATCTCTTCTGTTCATCTATTTTTAAATTTTGTTTTGTTCTTGCTATTGTGTTATTTTGTGCTTTCATCTTTATCAATCTAACAATTGTGTTTGGGCCTTAAAATCCTAACATATTATTATATTACAATATGATATACACAAGTTACCTGAATTTAATCATAAGGGGATTTTAATTTGAAAATTTGGTTAGTTAGATTCTCATATAAAATATAACGGTTTTTGCTAACGTGTGCCCTAAGGGCACATGTTAAACGATTTAAATATGGAATTCAACACTTTTATATGCTTCCATAAATATTTAAGTTTACATATATAAACAATATATTTTGTTAATTATGGAAATGAATGAGTTAAAGCAAGTTTAATAAACACTTCGATTTCCTTATTTAAATCACTTAACATGTGCCCTTGTTAGAAAAACCGAAAATCTAATTAGATTTATGAAAGGTCTTTATCCTAAAGATTTAGCAATAGGTATGAACAACTAACCGATCAACAACAACCAGATTTAGAATGTTAATTTGCGAGGTTATGGATGTGGACTACTTGTTTCTTATAAAATCAACCGTTAATATTTAAAAAGAAACTATTAATATTACTAAAATCGCATTAGGTGGTTGTTGATTTGGTCAAAATATAGTTTTAATATAGCAGTAATTCTTTATTAATATTGTTTAGGTGTTCTTTTCTCACCATTAATATTATACATAGTTAATTAACGGCCCTTATGATTAAGTCTCTGTACGTCATATCCCACATGCATTTATGTTTCTTTTTAGACAATAACTTGTGTGAGAACACTCCAACCCGTCTCATGGGTGAGACGGGTCATTTTTTTGACCCATTACCCGACCCACAACCCTGCTCCAGGACCCATGGGGGGACCCTGCCACGTGGCAGCCCCTCATTGGCCCAATTTTTTTTTTTTTGGTTTTTTTCGGTTTGTGAAAAGTAATAGTTACCATCTCTTAAAGTAATAGTTACCATCTCTTAAAGTAATAGTGTTATTCCTATGTTTTCTTCGTTTGCCAAAAGTAATACTTATTATAACTAAAATGTAACAAACGTGTTATTTATATGTAATAGTATTTGTATATAATTGTAATACATATGTATAGATATCTATATGTTTTCAAACAATAAGTTACAATGTGGTCAAATTTATCATGATACATGTAAAAGTATTACATTATCTATAGAAATCTGTTACAATTTCGTCAATCAAAGTGTTACATTTACTTGTATAAACTTACTATTACATTCATATACATAAGTTATTACTTTTCAAATGGGTAAAAACGAGCTTTTGTTTTTTTAAAACAAGTATTACGTTTACTTATAAACAATGTTACTTTAAGAGATGGTAACTATTATTTTTTGCTAAACCACTGAAAAGCCGGAAAAAAAAAATATAAAAACTCAAAAAAAACCAAAAAAAATAAAAATAAAAAAAAAAATCGGCCAATGGTGGGTTGCCACGTGGCGTGTTCGGCCCATGGGTCATGGGGCGACCCGTCTCATGCATGAGACGGATCCCCTTGTTCTCATGGGAGACCACCTCTTCTTTTTATTTGGATTATTATCTGTTGGCTCACACTTTATTTGGTATTAATTTAATAAGTAATTAATCAAGAAGTGGCAAAATTTAGAAATTTTGTAGAAACTAGAAAGTGGTCAAAATTATGATATAGAGATTATTTTTTTCTAAATCAAAGGTGGTCAAAATTGAGAAACTTTTTTTTTTTTTTTTGTGGTAAAAATATTGTTTTTTCCAAAGTTGAAATAAGTAAAAATGACATAACTCCAATAGACAGTAAATATTTACTCCCTCCGTCCCAAAATACTTGTAGTTTTAGGATTTTCACACAAATTAAGAAAAGCAATCAATGCATGTCTAATGGACTAAATTACCCTTGAAACATTTCAAGTACTAAGACAATTAAATGCTTTTACAATGACAACTACCATCATAAATAAGGGTATATTTGACAAACAATGTCAAAGATGTCTAGATAAAAGCAAAACTACAAACATTTTGGGACAAACTTTAAGCCTTTAAACTACAAGTATTTTGGGACGGAGGGAGTAACAATTTTCTTAATTTACATACGGAGTATTTAATAAAAACCATGCTGTTCTTAGGTCGAAAGAAAATAGTATTATCAGTGTCTTAAGATCACTTTAAGTGGATCTTACTATGGCAAATGATATGAACTTTTACGTTCTGTTGCAGCGTTGTTAGAGATTGAGCCACACATTTTCTAAAATGACAAGAACAAAAAGGTGCATGGACAAAAAGACTAAATCTATCCCCCAATTAATTTTGACAGTACAACTCGGAAGCGTAATTGCATCTTGTTTGCATAAGCAGGAGAACGGAGAACTAGCTCGACCTGTGGCTCGTTCCATCCCACAAGTTATGTCAGGTGAAGTACATTTTAATGGCGGAGCCAAAATATCTGCATAATATATTTTGTCAAAAATCTAACAGTTGACCCTTTCAAAATTTGAGTAGGGGGAATTTTGCATTTATTAAACTAAAACACTTAAATTTAGAAATGATCGCACTAGTGTTTTGTTTGTTTTTTTTTTTTTTTTTAATAAATAGGCTAGGGATGGCCAAACCGAACCGGAACCGGACAACCGGACCGGAAAAGCCCGGAACCGGAGAAAACCGGGGAGGAAACCGGAACCGCAAGGCATCCGGGTCGGTTCAGGGTCACATATATGTCGAACTGGACCGGAACCGGACCGAAAATCCCTTGTTTTTCAATAATTTTAAAGGGGGGACCGGAACCGGACCGAACCGGAACCGGATTGTGCCAAACCGGAACCGGGGTAAGCGCGGGCCGGTTCAGGGTCACCCTTTTGCCGAACCGGAACCGGTTTTGGCCATCCCCTGTCCCTTTACCATTTGTTTTGCGGCCATGACTTAGACAATATCTGAAAACATACAAATTAATTCAAGAAAAAATAATGAATCTGTTGTTAATAAAATAATACAAATAAATGGTTTTCTAAAAAACGGAAAATAGATGATGGAGAAAAGAAAGGACGGAAAATTAAGATAAGAAAATTAATTGGACGAAGTTGAGTTTTGTGAAATCAAAATTTCCGTAAGAAGAATTTGTCCCGCTCTTGTGCTAGTTAAAGGACTAACAGCAATCATCTCGTAAGATGAAACGACTTTTCGACTCTTAATGAAAGCACTTTAGATCAAGAGACCTAGGAACAAACAATATTTAGACTTTCGAAAGTTTGAACGAGGAGAGATGTTTTGATATGCTCTAACTAACTGTATGCTTTAACACTTAGATAACTGGATTGTTTTGGATGAACTGAATGGTCAAACAAGAGAAGTTTATATACTCCCTCCGTCTCAAAATAGATGTCGTTTTGGAGTGTTTCACACATATTAAGAAATGTCATTAATACATGTGAAAAAGTCCCAAATACCCCTAAAGTAATTCAGCTACCTAGGTATTAAATGGTTAGGTAAGAGATAGTTCAATATCATTTATTAAGGGTATAATTGGTATAGAGCAATAAAAAAGCTTTGAAAATGGTGAAACGACAAGTATTTTGAGACAAAATTTAACTCCCAAAACGACCTTTATTTTGAGACGGAGGGAGTAACATTCAAAGAGTTGCAGGTGTCTTTAAGGGAATAGGCATAATTTAGCGGATGAATCATGATCGTTCGATCGCACCTGATCAATGATTCTGATTCAGAGCCAACGGATACATCATACCGACTCACACTCATACGAAATGTCGCAGATACACGCACGAATCCAATATGCGGATTGAACCGCTCCAACCAAAGACTCGGCCGAACTACACCAAATTCGGTTCACCAAAACCTGACCGAACCATGCACACGAGTTGAGCCACTCACCTGGTTGAGCTGGTCAAAAATTTAAGACTCCACAGCGATTGATGCACATGTGCGAAATGCAAAGTGCGCCCTAAAACGCCCAATGAGCCCTTTACGGGCTCGGATTTTGCTTGGCACCATACTCGTTCAATTTTGAGCTAGTCCAAAACTAACATAATTAACCACTAGATAGCATGGTTGGCCCAATAGACCACTAGCTTGCATGGTTGGAAGCCAACACTTGATTCATATCTCTTTACATGAGTTATTTTAAATGCACTCATCATTTCTCTTTTCTAGCTAATGTGAGATATATGGCTTTCCTTATTCCCGTAACGATTCATTTACTATTATCAAGTTGCATTCTTTAGCCATTATTTTTCATTCACTCAAAAATGATTTTGAAGAATATAAATGCATTTTCTTAATATATACTAAATGTATATTTCAATTTTGCAACTTTAATAATTTATCATAAAATGGAACTCTCTTAAACTTTGAGTCAAAAGTTAATCAAACCAAAATTTGCACAAACCCATTTCCAACATTTGTTTATACTCCGTATTTGACATAATCCAAAAATATAAAAAGGGTAGAACAAACTCCTAGTCCTAGTAGAATTAATAGAAACAAAAAGGAAAGCGGTCGGAATAACACCGAACCAATAGGTGGTGAATGACATATTGCACGAATTAAAATCATCATCTCCTCCGACAAAGGTGATCCAACTTACATTTTGTACCCCCCACAATTGTCTTCTTTCTTTCCATTTCTAATTTTGTTATCTTTGGCCGGCTAGTTAAATCGACGGCCCCATACATTGTTGTTGGGACTTGGGGATGTACTCCATTCAAAATATTATGGTTGTCCTAGTTTGTTTTACCCATAAAACAAGGTGTCTCGTCGCAAGGTGTGAGTAGGGATGATAACGGGTCGAATACGGTCCGGATATTGCAAAACCCGTATCCGACCCGAAGCTGCCGAACCCGTATTCGAACCAGTCCGTATCCGACGAAGGGCGAATCCGTATCCGCCCGTAAGATCCGCCCAATTTTCATCTCCATGGACTCACTCACCTCTCAAACTGTAAATTTCAACTTGATTCAAACCTTTTCAATTCGATTTAAACGGAAACCAAGACACAATTTCAAATGAACAACCAAAATACAAAAAGTTCAAATTCAAGTAAATGAGTAGAGAGCAATAGCAATTCTTTGGGAGGCGTACCTGAATTTTCAATCACCGGTGGTGGCTAGCGGGGTAACCGGTAGTGGCCGGACCTTGGAGCGTCGCGTCGACTACTCGGCTCGTCGATCTGTCGGCGTCGCCTTCTCTCTCTCTCTCGGCAGTAATGGCGATTTGGAAAATAGAAAACCCTAAGAAGTTCTCGCTCACCTCAGACAGTTAATACAAGGTTAGGGGAGTAATACTAATTGAAAGTAAGGGTAAAATAGTAAATAGCCTAATATAAACACTATTCGGGTTGTATACGGGTCGGATACGGACGGATATATATATATATATATAAATGCTATTCGGGTTGTATACGGGTCGGATACGGGTTGGTTACAGACGGATCTCAGGGAGCTACCGAACCCGTATCTGAACCCGCCGGGTTTAGGAAAGTTATTATCAAACTCACCCATCCCGGGCCGGATTGTGTCGGATACGGATCATGTTCGGTAAAATTGCCATCCCTAGGTGTGAGCAAGTTAAATGAGAGATAAAGGCAAATGTGGTGAGCGAGTTGTTGGACTATTTGACTGTTGAGCAATTAATCTGTACAGTATACTCTCTCCGTCCCGAACTTAGGTTCTTACTTTCCTTTTTGGTTTGTCCCAGACTAAGGTTCTTAGTTGCTTTATTACCTAAAATGGACCATGGGACCCACTTGTCATTCTCACAACAAAAACTCCATACCCACTTTATCTCTCCTACTTTCTCTTACTTACTTTTTTATACTCACAACATTTACTTTTTCTTAATCTCCGTGTAAAGTCAAACTAAGAACTTTAGTCCGGAACGAAGGGAGTATTTTAATTTTCACCGTCCGAAGTTTTTTTTAGCTGATCTATTAAAGCGAGCATAGCTAGCTGAAATCTTGTGAAAACTTGTTTTACACGCGTTTTAGTGTAAAACATGTTTTCATCCCTTAATTAATGGAAAATAAATTTTATAAATCTTATTATGTAAAATAAGTTTTTCATAAAACTGACTCTAAAATTTAATTCTACTTGTTCGTGTGAATTATCATAAAAATATTTTCACTTTTAAATATGAAAGTGAAAATTCTAGTGGGTGTGACATTTTTTACTTGTAGACCCTCATTGTTTACCACTAATTTAGGGTTTTGAGTTTGAGAGTTACGTGATTGGCGCTTTTTTGAAGGAGAGACACGACGCACGTGGAGGGTTGGGTCGATTTAAGAAACAAATGGAATAATGTACGATATTGATATGTCGGGTTTTGATTGGGAATTTTGGGATGGGTTAATCTCAATTTACTACCCCAGGGTTTACATGCTGTTTCACTTTGGGGCTTATAGTTTTATTTTTCTCACTTTAGGGCTCGAACTTTCATTTTCGCATCAATCTAGGGCCTAAACAAACATTCCGTTATATTTTGAATTGAAAGTTGGTATATCACATCATAACACCTATTTTCTCTTGGGCATTTAATATTCTCACAAAAATAATGGTTAAACGATAGTAGTTTGGCAGTACACCCAAATCAATCACAGGTTCATTAGCTTTGGTTTGATTTGGGAGTTTAGGTGATATTGTTGCTCAAATTATCACGCATTTTAATGCCAAGAGTGATGAATTGACTCATAGTTTTCTTTAAGTCACTCTGCTTGTGTTCTGATAGTACTCTTTTGGTGTTTGGGTGGTTCTTAAATTAAATTTTTTTCTTTCAAATTTTTGGGGAAATTAGAATTTTATAATTTTAATAATTATCTCGAGGAAAAAAAAAATACTGCTGTTTTTTGTAATCGTTTTCCCAATTTATGTGCGATAACTAGTTTATGTTTGATGTTGCTATTTTCTTTCTAAGTTATAGTCATACGCAGGAAAAGAAATCAAAAATAAATAAATTATAATAATACTCAAAATTAAAAGAACTTTCACATTGACTCCTAAACAGTTTGTTTGGGTCTATTAAATTGTAGGGGAAATATTTTTTAAAATAAATAAATAAGAAGGAATTACTTTATAAGTTTTTTGTTTGGAACAATATTTCATAAGTCGAGAGTTTGAAAGCTTAAATATACTAATGACTTGAAAAGACCAAAAAACCCAAGAGAAAATGGATTTTAGATGACACATGTTAACTTTCCGTTTAAAATCTAACAAAACTCTTGCCATGGCTCTGAATTGATACAAAAACGATAGTCTAGGCCCTAAAGTGAGAAATATAAAACCATAGGCCCCTAACCGATACAACATGTAAACATTGGGGTAGTAAAACGAGATTAACCCATTTTGGGATAGATGGATGGATGGATGGATGGATGGATGGATGGGTACAAGTCATGGAAAAAGGTTGGGGTGCGGTACGTGAGTTGGCGCACGTTAGACCGTAATGAAATCTTATAAAAAACGCGTTTTACACTCGTCTTTTTTAGTGTAAAACGTATTTTTTATATTTGGAGTGTCATTTTTGTAAATAAGCGAAATGTTATTATAAGGTGGTGACATTTTTTAAATAACTGGAACTTACAAAAACCACCACACACATTTTTACAATGTAAGAGGCATTATGCAATACTTCCGGAGACACTTTTTAATACTATGGCAGACACTTGTTTTAGAACTTAGAAAACTCGCTTGACACTTACAAAAACTCATTAGAAACTTTTTTACACTGTAAGAGGCATTTCTCAATATTACATGAGGCACTTTTTAACACTAGGGCAAGCACTTAGGGGCATTTTTCAATAATCAAAAAGGCAAATTGTAATACTAAGACAGTCAACCTTAACATTACTGAAAGGCCCTGTTAAACTAATTGAACAGATTGATTAAAACTTGAACAGCTAACACTTTGGGTTATCTGTTGAGAAATAATAGATATGAAAAATTATGCAGCGGAATAAAAATAAGTAAAGAACAAAAAGAACAATGTGCAGTGTGTGTGTAAGTGTATGGACAAGAGTGTCCACAGTATTTTTCAAGTGGTTCGAGGCAAAATCCTTCTCTTACATCCACCCCCACTGTTGATAACAGCGAGATCAATTTACTATAGTATTCTCTTCACTAAGAGTTACAAGAATTGATAAGGAAAGTTCCTAGAACCCCCTCTACTTAATTGACACTTCAATTAAGGGTGCTTCTTTCAAAGCAGAGAAAAAGAAAAAGAAAAATACACAAGTGTGTTTCACAAATAACTTGGTTTAAAGCTGGGTATGGGGGTAGGGATGGCAACGGGTCGGGTTTGGATCGGATGCCGACCCGAACCCGATCCGAGTCTCAAATATATTGACCCGAACCCGACCCGGTCCAAAAATTCAAGAAACCGTGACCGACCCGATCCGACCCGAATCTTATTAAAAGTCTATTTTTAGCTCAAAATTAATTAATTAAAATATATTTTTAAGCACAATGTTGAATGTTGTATGGAAAATAGTCTAAAATCATCCAAATCTTACTTACAAACACAAATTAGAAAAAATAAATTTAAGATAATATTAAAAATATTTAAAATTCACCTTTTATTAAGGGTTCGGGTCGGATCGGATTGGATCAGATCATTGTGGTTCGGATCGGGTCGTGTTCGGATCGGATCATCAGCATGATCCGAATCCGATCCGAACCCGCTCGGGTTTTAAAAATTGCAAACCAAACCTTATTTTTTCGGATCGGCTCGCCTTCGGTACGGATCGGATTCGATCAAATTGCCATCCCTAGATGGGGGTTGTAAATGGGTGCTAGATGGCACAATATTTGCAGGGGTTTTATGCAAAATGGTTAAGACTAGAAGGTTGGCAGAGAGAGAGTTAAGGGAATTCAAAAAGGGTTGTGAAAAGGTTAACTTGACAACATGCAGTATGCTCCTTTATATAGGGGATGACATATAGCCGTTGGGAGACAAAGGTGTAGAGGAGTAATGGTTCATCTTGACTGGAGATAGTCAAGGTTTGACTGACACACTTGTCAGTTTCCATTGGATGCTAGTTGTCAGTTGAGGTGAAGGCTATGTAGGCTTGATCAAGCTTCAATATGAGTTATTCCAATGATTGGGAGTATGACTTATCATTGGAATAATCATTCTTCAAATATCTGATGTGGCGAAGAAAGTTGTTGGTCAAAAATAGTCTTAGTTGTTGAAGCAGAGTGTCTTAGCTGTCGGATCTTTAAGGCATTTTCTGTTGAGGCTTGTTTGTATTTTTCATTTTGAAAATTCATTTGAATATATAAGGGTCTGTAAATAATGGATCTTCAGTTTGTTTGATGTATAGATGATAGGAAGATCATGTAATGATTTGACAGTTGACTTGTGTAAATGCAGGGCAGCTTAGCTGTTGAGCTTGTACTGGGTTGCATGTGCTCAGGTCTTTGTATGCATCAAGTAATCCACTGAGATTGATTATTTATTTATCAAAACATCTTTACTATGATTAATTTGTGATTAAGCATAGTGAGGTACTAACAATTACCTCTAAAAGTGTCTCTTTGAATGTATAAAAGTGTCTGCTTGAATATTTATAAATGTAATATTACAACAGACACTTTGTAATATTAGAGCAGACACGTGATAATATTAGAAAAGACAATTGGGAAAAAAACACGTTTTTCCATAGCTTAGTGTAAAACGCGTTTTTCACAAGACCGACTCTTAAACCATGATTAGTGGTGAACAAAAATTAGTTTACTAAGTACAATTTCATGAATTAATATTTATTTATTTTAATTAGTTGTGAACGTATATTTGTTTATGGTCATGAACGAATTCGTGAACGAAAATTGGTTCGAGCTATATGTGTATTTTGTAGTTTTGTTATTTTAATATTATATTTGTTAAATAAAAATATTTAGACAATGGATACAATGTATATATCTATTCATACCTATAATATACTCTGTCTGTCTCAAAATAAATGAATGTTAAAAAAAAATTCAAATTTGCTTTTAATCAAGCATATTTTTTTTTTTAAAAAAACAAAACGGATATTCATTTGGAGATTAAGATACTACCAAAAGATGTTGGAGCCCATAAGCAAAAAATAAATAAGTAGTCTGACAAAAGTCAGAACAATATCATTCAAATATAAAATTAATCAAACCAATATACTCCTTCTGTCTCAGAATATATCTCTCATTTTCCTTTTTGGTCCGTCCCAAAGTATATGTTTTTTCTTTATTATTTATTTATTTTATTTTGTTAGAAAATAATGAGCATTTTATTATTAACAAACCAAGAAATGTTTGTTTTTTGTTTGATCTTATTAAACCACGAAATGTTCAACAGACAATAGACTATTATTTTTCATAACAAAAGGCAGAACATTATTATTCAAATGTAAAATTAATCCCAATCCACATATGTATGTAACTGGTTACATAGAGCACGTTAGTACGTTACCTACCTACTTTTATTTGATTTCGTAAACAATTTTAAAAGAAAATCAAAAGTCAACAACATCTCTCAAAATGGTATGTCTTTGTTTATAGAAACCATGCACTTATTTTATATTTTCATTTTACACTATCCAAAATAAAACCAAACTCTAAGGTTGACTTCTTTAGACAATACCATATGGGTTTTTTGTTTCACTCTACTCACAACCATATTTAAATATGACAAAAATTTGTGTGAGAACACTCCAACCCGTCTCATGGGTGAGACGGGTCATTTTTTTGACCCATTACCCGACCCACAACCCTGCTCCAGGACCCATGGGGGGACCCTGCCACGTGGCAGCCCCTCATTGGCCCAAAAAAAAATAAAATATATATATATTTTTTTTTTTGCTTTTTTTTAAATTTTTATATTTTTCTTTTGGTTTTTTTTCGGTTTGTGAAAAGTAATAGTTACCATCTCTTAAAGTAATAGTTACCATCTCTTAAAGTAATAGTGTTATTCCTATGTTTTCTTCGTTTGCCAAAAGTAATACTTATTATAGCTAAAATGTAACAAACGTGTTATTTATATGTAATAGTATTTGTAAATAATTGTAATACATATGTATAGATATCTATTTGTTTTCAAACAATAAGTTACAATGGGGTCAAATTTATCATGATACATGTAAAAGTATTACATTATCTATAAAAATCTGTTACAATTTCGTCAATCAAAGTGTTACATTTATTTGTATAAACTTACTATTACATTCATATACATAAGTTATTACTTTTCAAATGGGTAAAAACGAGCTTTTGTTTTTTAAAACAAGTATTACGTTTACTTATGAACAATGTTACTTTAAGAGATGGTAACTATTATTTTTTGCTAAACCACTGAAAAGCCGGAAAAAAAATATAAAAACTCAAAAAAAAACCAAAAAAAAAAAAAAATTTTTTTTTTTTTTTTCGGCCAATGGTGGGTTGCCACGTGGCGGGTTCGGCCCATGGGTCATGGGGCGACCCGTCTCATGCATGAGACGGATCCCCTTGTTCTCATGGGAGACCACCTCTTAAATATATTCCATTTTATCCTAAAGCTTAATCAACAACCGCGTAAATTTTTGTCTTCTAAGACCATCTACAATGGTGTGAAAAAAAGGGTGTGAATTTCCATTCACATAAAATTTGAGTGTGAATGGCTACAATGGTTGTTTAAAGGGTTGAGTGTGAAATTTTGTGTGAAAAAAATTCACACTCTGTGAATGGGAAATGTGTCCCCCAGATATGCCACGTGGCGGCCTCGGATTGGACCAGCACGACGTGTGCACAACACGCGCTCACAAGGGCGCGTCTGCGCCGAAGGCGCCCTTTTTTTCTTTTTTTCTGGTGTTGACACTTGTCGGCTTCTGATTGGCTGACGAGTTTTTTTTTTATCCCAATTATTTGAGCTCAATTATTTCACAAAAAAATATTTTTTTTTTTTTTTTTTTACACCAAAATTCCTATTTTTTTTTCTCTTTAAATTGACATAAGTTTTATTGTATTCCGACACAAAAAAAACCCATCTTTTTTCTTGAAATGGATCCCAATAATAACTATTTTAACACTAATCATAAAAATAAAAAATAAAAAATAAAATTTAAGTGGTGGGGTATAGGATGATGAGTGGGAAAAGTGTTGAATGAGGGATTAAACAAACCATTGTAGGGTGTTATGTGAATGAGTGGTGAATGGATGAGTTGGAAGAGAGAGAAGCTGATGTGGAGTGATAAAGTGGGTGTTAAATGGTTTTTTTCGTTGAAACCACTGTGGATGGTCTAATACATACCCCAACCCCGTCCCATACTTATTGCTACCAAATGTGAGTGTACGGAAATTAAGAAAATATATTGAAAAAATAAATATTGTAAGTGAATATGAGAGAGAAAATAAGTTGATAGTTAGTTGTTGTGAGTGGATATGAGAGAGAAAAGTGAACATTTTAGGTAAGTAGCAATAAGTATGAGACACTCAAAATGAAAATAAATAGCGATAAGTATGGGACATGGTGAGTTACTTACAATTTGATTTATCAAATGGTCGACATTATTGACTCAAGTGAAAATGAGAATGAACAATGTAGACATTATTGACCAAAGTGAAAATGTGAAAGTCCAAAGTCAATATTACTGACTCAGGTGAAAATGTGAAAGTGTAAAGTCAACATTTGTGGTCCCACGTGAAAATTTGAAAGAGCAATGAAAAAATTATTTTTATTTATCGACATACTAGAGAGTATCTTATTATTACTGGCTAAGGTGAAAATGTGAAAGTGCGAGGTCAATATTATTGGCCCAAGTGAAAATGTGAAAGTGTAAAATCAACACTACTGTCCCAAGTGAAAATTTAATACTCCCTCCTCCCTCCGTCCCAGAAAGATAGTCCACATTTAATATTCTTAATGGTATAATTTCACTTAGGCTCCTAAGTTTTAATACATCCCACATAAAATTCACAAATAATATTTTAACCCAAATAAAATTATAAAATTAACGGAATGTTAAATATTTAACGGAACTCAACCGCTAGCCTCACAAAATTATATCATTATCAAAGTACGTGGAATTTGGTGAAAGTGTTTGCATGAAAAGGGAATGAGAAAGAACAAGTGTTTGGCATAATGAGTACACACTGGCCCATGATCGATTCAACACCTTAACAAAACCTTGGGACACAAAAAGTATCAATTACTGCTGCTGACTCAATTCCTTCTTTATTGTCTGCCTTTGATGGAAACTTTCAACAATAAGCTAAAAAAATGAAAATATTACACCCTCCGCCCCAAACTTATACTCCCTCCGTCTCATACTTATTGCTACTAAATGGAAATATACGTAAATTAAGAAATATGTTGAAAAAATAAGTGGTGAGAGGTTATGAGAGAGAAAATAAGTTAGTGGATAGTTGTTGTGAGTGGTAATAGAGAGAAAATTGAGCATTTAAAGTAAGTAACAATAAGTATGAGACGCCCAAAATGGAAATAAGTAGCGATAAGTTTGGTACGGAGGGAGTAGTTACTTATTTCCATTTTAAGCGGCCGATACTTGTGGTTACTTATTCAAAAGAGCAATGCTAGGGGCACAAAACAATGTCACAAAATCTTGCTCACAAAATGAGGTGGCGATATTTTATTGATTACATCGATAATGGACCCACCACACTTTAATTAAAAACACCAAAAACATCATTACACTTATGATTTTGTGAGCAAGTTTTTGTGACTTTTTTGTGCCCCTAGTATTATTCCGTTCAAAATGTTCAAAATTTTGTATCTCCTCTTAACTCATAACAACTACTCCCTCCGTTCAAGTTTAAGGTCCTTAGTTTGACTTTACACGCTTATTAAGAAATCAAGGCAAATTTGAGTCAAGAAAGTAGTGTGTGGAGGATATAATTGTCCATTTATAAAGCAAGTAGGTGAAAAGTAGATGGGTAAGTGATGGTTTTTTTTGTAATATATGAACTTTATGAGGACAAGGATGTCGAAACACTATTCATCTTTTGCCATTTAAGGAATAAAGCAACTAAAAACCTTAAACTGGGACATACCAAAAATAAAAATAGGAACCTTAAACTGGGACGGAGGGAGTATCAACTACCTCATTATCTCTCCTTCTTACCCATAAAATCTACTTTTAAAAATATAAAATAAAAAAAAATCCGCGCATTGAAAACCATAAATTTAAGATGGAGTATCTCCTCTTTTTTTATAACAAATATTTTCTTTTGAGTGTATCATAACAAATATTACCATTTTAAAATAAAAATTTTATAATGCTTTTTATATCAATATTAGACCATATTGCATGTTCCAAATTAAAGGATAAAGGATAAGTGTCAGACTAAGGTTGCGTTTGATGCATCAAGCACTAGATGCTTGATCCTTAATAGAATTCAGGGTAATTTGGAGGGTATGATGCATTTGATCACATTGAACGCTAGATATCGAGTGTTGAGTGAGGCTCTTATTCATTAAGCAAGGATAACGATTCTCAATCATTAAGAGGCTGTTCGACATATTCATGTTTGATGAAAAAATTAAACCATTCCATCATACCTCTAAATTACCCTATATTCTATTAAGCATCAAGTGCTTGATGCGTCAAAACGCAACCTAAGACAAGGAACCATGCGATAATAGCCTTTAAAAATACTATCGACGCACCACCGAAAATAATATTAGTACAATTGTTAAAATTTCAATTTCATTTTTTTTTTGGTGAAGGTGATGAAATTGACTAGAAAATCAAAATGAGCTGTTGTTTGGACCAGAGTAATGGATTTAAAATCTGTGCTGTTCGACTGCACACTAGTAGGATTTTATAGCTGATAAGTTATATTTTATAACAATATGAATTACATTTTAGATATAATACATGTGTCATATTTGGGAAAAGTAAAAATAAGTTACATCCTTTTAACAATATGAGTTATAATAATAAGAGTTACATTATATAATAGTGAAAATCTGGAAAAAAACGTGTTTTTCTTTAAGTTGGCGCGGTGGCATTTTTGTAATTAACGGGAAGTTGTTTAGCGCTGATCGGAAGTGCCAGTGATAGTGTAAAAAAGTGCCAGCGCATGTACACTGGCACTTATTGACATTAACACTGACAGTTTTTAATAAATGCCAGTATCAATGTTAAAAAGTGTCAGTGTAATGGCTGGCAATTATTAACACTACCACTGACACTGTTAATAAGTGCCAGTATCAATGTTAAAAAGTGCCAGTGTAATCACTGGCAATTTTTAACATTACCACTGGCAATTAAGAAAAGTGTCAGTTTCATGTTTTATAAACGCCAGTATGAAATCACTGGCTTTTTGAAGTACTAACACTGGGCATTTACTATGGATGCCAGTATTTACGAAAATGCCACCACTTGTTTCGAATAATAATGCCCAGCGTGCTTAAAAAACACGTTTTTCCTTTGCTTAAGAAAAAACGCGTTTTTCATAAGACTCACTATATATAATAAGAAGAATTGCATTTATTTTGAATTAATGTGTTGTCTAACTGTAAACTGAAGAACTGAAGTGAGAAACAGTCTTAAGCCCAAAGCCCATGTGAACTATTTATCTCAACAAAGAGCAGAGAAATTAAAAAAAAGAAGTCTACATTGGGCCGAGATTAAAACTGAAACCAAAAAGTAATCAACATTGCAAGCCTTAAGCTCTAGTGGACTGTCTCTCTCATCAAAGCCCACATACAAATAACCCCTACATTTTATTTTAGGGAAAAATACCAACAAAAAAAAAACCCTTAATAAACTTTCATATCCAAACGACTCATAATTTTTTTCTTTAATATAAAAAGTCCTAAGTTTATATTATCAATATCAAAAGTCCAAAAGTTAACTATTTCACTATCGCCGTTAAGTTCGAACATTCATATTATTAAAAACTTAACTTCTTTTCAATTTATGACATGTTAGGAATATCAACAAAATTACAACGGAAAATAATTATAATAATAATATTGTCATTAAATAATAATAGTTGTAGAAACAATAAAAATTAATCATTATTATCATTATTATTTAATTACATAATATTTAATACTAAAAATATGAATTTTGATATATTAGGGAAGTAATTGGATGGTGCTTATTTAAAGTTTTTTTTTATTATTATTATATAATATCAAAAATAAAATAAAATTATGATGATATTCTTTTCAATATTATCACATTCATTATTTTTTTCATTCTTATTACTTTTATTATTAACTGTATTATTAAAAATTATTAATTAACTTAATAATAATATTTAAATATATTTTTTAATGTTATAACTATTATTATTGTTTAATATATCTAAGAATATTACATTGAAATTATTTTACATTGCAAAAAGTTTTTGTATTAGTAATATGTCATTAATTGAAAAAAAAAGGTTAATTTTTTATTAATATGAATACTCAAACATAACCGCGTTAGTCAATTCATTAAAGTTTGGGCTTTTTGGTATCAGTAATTTAATTTTAGGACTTTTTAGATTGAAAAAATATTTTGTGAGTTTTTTGAATATGAAAATTTTTAGAGGGGTTTTTCGGTATTTTTCCCTTTATTTTAATACCACATGTCTAAAAAATATTGATAAATTTGATTAAGAAGACATTGATAAATCAATAATCACATTTATTTATTAGAGAGAGTATGAGGTGCACTTAAATTGATTGAAATAATGAGATGAAAAAGTGTTATATATCACAACGATGATTTGATTAAAATATTAAAGTGGAGGTCGCTTTAACTAATTAAAATTATGAGATAATTTATGAAAATATTTTTTTCAATATTATGAAACATTTCAAATTGATTTTTTTTTTTTTACCATGAATTGTGATCCCACATAAAGAGAAACACTTGAGTCTTTGATGCTTTATAAACTTCATAATTTAGGACACTTGAATTCGAAGAGGCACCCAAATCTATATATATATATATATTAAAGTTGGCCAAAAGAGCTATGGTGTTGACATGTGGACAAACAATGGAGAAAGCTTGCATTTGGAAAAGCCACATCAACAACATACTAATAAATAAGTGACTTTTCATTTTTTTTTCATTAGCTAATACTATTAGCTAATAATAATAGTTACTAAAAAGGGTAACTATAATAGTTAACTATTATAGTAACTATTATTATTATTAGTAATAGTTAACTATAATAGTTAACCATTATAGTTAACTATTACTCTTATTAGTAATAGTTACTATTATAGTTAACTATATTAGTTAACTATTACTATTAATAGTATTAGTTAACAATATTAGTTACAATACAAGTTAAATATTACTATTAATAGTATTAGTTAACTATAATAGTTACTATTATAGTTAACTATATTAGTTAACTATTACTATTAATAGTATTAGTTAACAATATTAGTTACAATACAAGTTAAATATTACTATTAATAGTATTATTTAACTATAATAGTTACTATATTAGTTAACTATTATTATTAATAGTATTAGTTAACTATAATAGTTACTATATAGTTAATTATTACTATTAATAGTATTAGTTAACCATAATAGTTACTTTATAAGTTATTTTTTACTATTAATAGTATTGGTTAACTATAATAGGCTACATATATTAACTATTACTATTATTAGTATTAGTTAATTATAATAGTTATTATATAAGTTAGATTATTAATTTTTAATATTAATTAATCATAATAGTTACTATATCAATTAACTATTACTATTAATAATATTATTTTATTATAATAATTATATTAATAATTATTATTATATAGAGTAATCATTGCTATTAATATATATATATTAACTATTACTATCAATGGTATTAATTAATTATAATAGTTATTATAATAATAGTAATCATATAGATTAATTTTTATTATTAATAGTATTAGTTAAAATGATGATTACTATATTAGTTAACTATAGTTAAAATATTTTTAAGACATAGATTGGTTTCCCGTGCAGAGCACGGGTTACTAGCTAGTTATCTGAAGAATATATTAGGACAAACGATTTAATATGTTTGAAAAACATATTTTCACTTTTGAGTTCAAAAACCTAACTCCGTTAGTCTTTCATTACAAATTTGTTAGAAATTACAACAAGAACATGTCTTTAACGAAAATACATGACTTTTTGTAAAAAATAACATAAAATAACATAATTGTCATCTTCTATTAAATATGTAACGGAAATTGTTAGTTATAGTTAGAAAGTTAACAGGATTTGCGAGTTTTTGTTAAATATTTAACAAAACTGGCAATTGTTTATCTGATTCCCAGTTTTAATCTTAATAAATTTGTCTTTTTGTGCCTTGTTTAATTGGATGTGTCCCTGGAGAAGAGACACTATGAATACTATAAATTGAGGAGGGATTTGACAACTCAATTTTAAGGCAGCAAAGAGATAGTATCCAAGTCTTCTCTTATTCTTCTTTCTCACTCAAATATTCGATTTTATTAAAGTTCGCCGAAAAATCTCTAACTAGGGCAAATTAGAGACTCAAGACTGTTGTATCTTAAGAGACTTTCGATCTACCATTGTGTGCACCAGGCAAGAATAGAAAATATTGACTTAAGGAAGCTGCATTTGCAAGACTCAGACAACTCATCAAGTAAGTATTTACTTTTGAATATTTTGTTTGTTATACTTACTAAAAAAATAGTAAGTACATATACTCCATCTCCTTCTTCTCTCATAAGATATATTAGGACAAACTATATCTTAGTCTTTGAAAAAAAGTTTCTAAGAAGTATTTTGTGAAAAATATTCTCAAAATTATTTTGTGAAAATACAACTATTCATATTTTGATTAAACATATTGTTTATACCCAATACAAAGATATTAAGGTTGACATTTAAACCGTGACATTTTACTGATGCTTAACAATCGACATCTTCAAACAGACTTCCACTTCCATTAACGCTATTAAGGGAGATTCTTATATGCATAAATGAAACAAAGCAATCCTAGTTGTTAGGAGCCCGATCCAATTGTGCGATGCAAAATAAGTTTAGGAAATATTTTAGATCGAATTTGAGTATTCATTATGGACACAACTCTCCCAAATGTTATTATTGAGATCGCCATTGTAGGGACCGCGACCACACCACCACTTTCCCACATTAGTATGATATTCACATTAGTATGATATTGTCCGAGGGATTTGTTTTTGGACATCCCAAAAGGCCTCACACTAATGAAGTGGGTGGGTGCTATTATATAGCTGAAATTGTTTCCTCAATTACAGATGACTTTGGGTTGTACCTCAACAGCCATGTTGTTAGACTATGATCAAAATATTGAAAATAACCCAAAGAGATTTAGGTTCGGAAGTCAATTATGAATTTGGAAAATTCCCTGATTGAGATAACCAAATTTACCCAATTAAACAATTGTACTTTCTATATGATGATTGTATGTTTGCGAATAGCATGAAGATTAAAGACAGAGGAAAATCAAGTAAGTATGATATCCAAGAGCTTAATATGTAGAATACATGATAATAAGAAAATGTCCGAAATCCAAGAGCTCAATATGTAGAATGCATAATAATGATAAAGTGTTTAAAATTAAAGAGGAACATGTAAAGAGATAGATTCATGAAGAGATCAAATGGATTAAATGTTGGAATTTAATATGCAACGATCAGATTAATCAGGGCAATCGCGTAAGCATATAATAATATCAGATTAAGCCAAAAGCAGAAATGTACCCACAAGAACAGGATCAGGAAAGACAGAAACAATAAGAGAGTTAGAAAGACTAATCAGTTTAGATCGAGTCGCCTGTAATAGACTCTCGTAAGAAAAACTATTGCCCCCTTCTAGTGCGGCTGAGGGTTGCAGCAAATTCCTCCGAGGATGAAACGATCTCAAGAATGTACCAGGAAATCTTCGCACGAACAGGTACCGAACCAACTTGTGACTGATGTCCCACTTCGCCGGAATCTCACTTCTCAGATCAACCACAGATTATGAATCAAGAGAGAGAACAGTTTATTGCAATTAATTGCATGTGTATAAAATAGTATAGGGATCGTATATTTATACTAGTATTAAGTCCGTTTAGGTTTTAGAGAAGGACTCCAAACCTACCCGATTTACAGTAATTTATTCTTGAAGGAAAAGAAACTGTACAGTTAGAGTCCAGTTAGGAAACTAACTGACCTAACAATTTTGTTAGGGACCATTCTGCAAATATTGAAAACTTCAAATAAACTTTGTCAAAAAAGATACGCCCTCGAACCGAACCATTCGCCCTTATCCCGGGCCCGGCCCAGCCGAGCGAGCGCGCGTGTCGGGAAAGGTTCAAGCCCACCTCACATGTAACTTGAACATGAGACTATGAAATGCCAAGTAATTTATGGCACTTCAACTACCCATTCCAATTCTATGTGAGATAGCCCAAAAGCCTTTTATACTCCCAAGCAAAGGGAAGGCTTGCCTTTTCTTTCCCATGTGAGATGACAACCAACCCATCTCATCATTGGAAGCAAAAATCTCTTTTAAAAGCTCATCTTTGAAGTCTTAGAACTATGTATTTAATGTATCATTTGACTTTCACCAAAACACCAATATTATTCATGGTATAACATACTACACGTATAAACATTGACTAAGGTCAGAGTCAACGGGACCCACCAATGGGACTTACTCAAAGTTGACCCTTTTCAAGCCAAATTTCCAACATTAAATGCATAAGAGAAACAAGATGGTAATCTAAATCCCAACTAGATGAAATGCCTAAGTACAATAAAAGTGGCTAAACATAAAAAAATAAGCAAGGAATTAGAATCATCAAGAGCTCCAATGGATCAATGGCATTGCATTGAGAGCATCAAGATGATATGAAAAATTAGACAATTATGAAAAAATCAACATGTATATTTATAAGAAGGGCAATGCTAGGCTTACAAAAGAGATTTACAAAATGAAGGATACAAGATGTGGTGGCGATATTTCATTGGCTACATCGATAGTGGACTCGGCACACTCTAATTAAAAACACCAATACAATTATGACACCTTATTTTGTAAGGCACATTTTGTTGCCATCTTTTGTAACTTTATTATTTCCCTTATAAGAAAAGGATGAAGAGAAGATAGTAAAGAGATACAGTTAAGAGAATTATACCCACTTTTATAGGATCCAAAGCCTTTGGTGATGTTACAAGGTCGATTCTCCTCCTTGATCATTCCTTGTGTTAATTTATAATTAATGGTGCTTTGTGGTGGTAATTGGTTAATTTTTATTATTATAATTATTTTTAATGGTGTTTGGTGGTGGAAATTTAAGAGATGGGTATGGTGATAATGGATTAGGTAGAATCTCTAATATAGTTTGTTATCAGCCGGTTTAACTCATGCTCATAGTTGAGTCACTCTTTACTTCTGACACATCTCTAATTCTAATATGGTATCAGAGCTGGCTCTCTATACGTGAAGGGCCAATGGCCCACGATGAACCCTCTATGCCACCCGTGACAACCTCACCAACCAGTCCACGTTGTAAGCTTTTGGCAAAGCCCGACTACACGTGAGAGGGTGCGTTAGAGAATATTATCCCACATCGGGAACAAACTAGCCTTGCCTATGATATATAAAGATCCTGAGCTACTCCCCTTAACACCAATTAATTTTAAAGTGAAACCTCAGAATTTATCATTACGTTTGCAGCCTTTAGTGAGTATTTAGAATGCCAAAATTTTCAGTCTTAGACCCTTTCTTTTCAAAATTGAAGGCCTTTCCATTTATAATCAAATCTGTCTGAAATTCCATTTATAATCAAATCTGTCTGAAATGGGGTTGCAGTGAGCTTATTGCACGACATGTTCTCAAAGATGTCGTACACCATTGTAGTTCAACAACAAAGTTGTCGTTCAACGGCTTATTTCCCAAGGAAGGATCGAGAAGCGATGTAGCAGCAAATAAATTTCATACGAAGAGGAGGAGAGATAGATGTTGTATGAACGCAAGAAAGTTAATAATTGATGGAGTTATTGAAAGTGCTATAAACGCAAACACAAAAAGAAATGCACTAACAATTGAAAAAATGAATGTGTTGACTGCAAAAAAAAAATATATATTTGATGATTAAATAAAAAAAGTGAATAGTTATATTTTTTATTGTATTTTTTTTTTAAGATTTTGACCTTCGTTATCAATATAGGTCACATTTGATACTCCCTCCATTCTGGAAGATAAAAGAAACCATGCTCAAACAGGACAATACGCTACATTTCTTTTTGGGTTAATCATCTCATATTGTTTGCTGATAATCTTGACTTAATCAAATTACGATTCACACGTATAAACAATTTGGAAAATAAGCAATGACATAAAGAATAATACTTATGATAAATAACATGATCCTCAAAACATATCAAATTGTGTTAACAAAATTTGTTTATGATTTCAAATTTGAGCATTGAAGTAGGAAGTTTTATTACTCTAGAAGAAGAATGATGCATTATTTAGATAAGTTCTCTTCGAAAAGTCTGTACGACCGACATATTATGCGAATAACTGAAGTAATAATGATTTTACATATAAAATAGATTATGCTGTTGTTACAAAAGGTAAAGTGTGATTATCATTTAGTATATATCGTTTGTGTATGAATCCTCTATAAAATATCCAAAGATTTAGGGTGAAATACACTTGGGACTTTTTTCTACTAGTATTTCAAATCTTTTAGACCCAAATTCCATGTTCCCATGTATAGGCATTGTGAACATATTAATGTCTAGTGTAACGTTTTCTCCATGGCACCCTATTAAATGACAAAACTGACCCTATATTTCCAAGAAAATGCCATCTCAAAAATCACTAATTTCAAAAAGGCAGAGACACCAGTCTCTCGCAATCCCAATTCAAAAGCTTTTCTAGAGAGAGAAATCATCTCCTTTTTGTTGCTTTCTTCCTTCTCCAAACATCGAAATTCGAGTTGGGTGGGAAGGTAAAGAGAAATCGAACCGCCATGGCTGGTTACAGAGCTGAAGATGACTACGATTATCTGTTCAAGGTTGTGCTGATTGGGGATTCAGGTGTTGGCAAGTCCAATTTACTTTCGAGGTTTACTAGGAACGAGTTTAGTCTTGAGTCCAAGTCCACAATCGGTGTTGAGTTCGCTACCAGAAGTTTGAATGTTGATGGCAAGGTTATTAAGGCTCAGATTTGGGATACTGCTGGCCAAGAAAGGTGATCACCTTTTTCTAAATTTTTGAATTTCGTTTTTGTATCTAGGATCTTTCAGATTTTCAAATTATCGATTAATCAAGTGTACTTATCTGGGGTTCTCTTGGATTTGATTGAATTTGGGTTTTGAAGTTTGCATATGGTTTGATTTGATTAGAGTAAGATTTTGGAGTTTTGCCTAAAGTTGAACCTGACATAATTTTCCATAAGATTGTGTGTATTCCGATCTGGGTGTCTTTTGTTTGTAATTCTGGTGTTTTGTGTGAGATGATCTCTGTTTTGGTTGTTTAGTGATTGCTGTTACTGTTTTAATGAGGATCTGTGGTGGGGAGTTGCCAGAGTTGGGTGGGTTATCTGTAGGTATATCAGTAGGATAAATAAGGAATACCTCTTGAAGAGATCTGACTTGTTTTTGGGCCCAGGAGTGATCTCTTTTAGTTTTGACAAAAACTTGCGTGAGACGGTCTCACGTATGAGACGGGTTCTATTGAGAGAGTAAATGGTTTGCCCCCTACGGGCGGGGCGGAGCAAGCCCATTTACTCTCTCATTGAGACCCGTCTCATACATGAGACGGTCTCACGAGAGACTTCCTCTTTAGTTTTAACTGGGAAATTATTTGCTGTCTGCTGATTAATGATACTTTATGGTATCAAAACAATTTGAGGTTTGTATAAATGTCGATTCACGAGTGCCTCATTGGCCCATCACGTGTTGATGTTTCTGTCCTTTGTCTGCATGAGATAATGAGTGATTTGGGATGTTTATCTTTGATGCGGTCACTTTACCGACCCTGAATTGTACTCCCTCTGTCCTTAAATGAATGTCCATATTCATTTTAAGGGAAATCCAGAAAATCTCTACGTTTCATACAATTTAGTGGCAAAGATTCGTATATACTCATGTAATCCTGTTTTCAAACATTTAGTTTTGCATGTATGAAGAGACTAGAGAAAAAAATTGGTAAAAAAAAAGGTCTAGGGACATTTTTTTTTTCTTTCAAAAAAGTCATTCATTTTGGTTTTTTTTTTTTTTTTCAAAATGGACATTCATTTAGGGACAGAGGGAGTAGTTTATATCATGGTTGATTCATCAGGCTAAGGTTGTCTAGTCTTCATTTCATTCTGTAGTTGTGTAGTACAAAGTGTTTGCAATGTTATTGAAGTTTGCCTTTTGAGAAGCATAGTTCAATCAAATTTTATGGTTTCTATTGCATTTTGATTCAGGTTTATCATATAGCATTACTGCTTTAGATCATACTTTTGTGGATTAAATTTATTTTCAACCATCGTACTTTCACCCGACTTTCACTTTAACCATCATACTTTATTTTTTGCACGAAAACCAATCTACTTTGGAAAACCTCTCATCTAAACCCAAAAATCGCGGATTACGGCACATATTAATGATGGATTAGACACGAATTTATGGTTGCGATGGGAGGTTTTCAAAAGTAGAGTGGTTTTCGTGCAAATAATAAAGTATAATGGTTAAAGTGAAAGTCGGGTGAAAGTATAATGGTTGAAAATGAATTAAAACCTACTTTTGTCTAACATGATTCAGAATGTTCTGTTGAGGTTTGCATGTTCCTGAATGCTTTTGCTTGTGGTTCAGTTACTTGATGTGACTTTAAGAACCTCCTAAATATTGAAGTTTTCTTTGAGCATTAAAAGTCTTAGACAGAAGGGAAAATGGGAAGCAGACTGCAACAACTCCATCCTGCTATTTCATCCTGACGGTATTTCAAAAAAGCACGATTCATAATCCTGAGTTGACTATTTCATGTTCCTGGAGCTTCATTGCTCGAGAGATTTGAGCATATGTGCGGGCATTATGTATATGTGTATCAATGTTTGTAATGTGTATGTGTACTAGAAACATAACCTTCGCTCCTCTTGTCGTAGGCTAACCCTACCTTATCCTTCTAGATATCCTTTTATTCTTCCAATAACCAATGTTGGGATTAGTCTTATCTTTAGAATCCTAACAAGATACATTTACGACCCCTTGCCGTGGCACTAAGTGGGGTTTAATTGATTTGGAGTTGGAGATTGGCGAACTAGATCATTCACAAGCATCCTCTCTTCTCCCTTCCCCAATATTAAGAATGTTGGCGCTATTGAAGAGATAATGATGCTATTTTTGTTGCTAGTGGTTGGGGGAGGTGTTCATTATTGAATGAGGTAATAGTGACGGTTATTGTTGTTGTTGGTAGATCCATCTAAAGAAAGGTTTGGGCTTTATGTCGATTATCTGATAGGACTTAGTACAAAAAAGGATAGGACTTGAACGCTATAACTTCTTAGTTTTTTGTTAGAAGCTACTGTAGAAGTCTTGATTGATTATGATTGAGTCAGGTGAAAATATATATGGCCTTGTAAGCAGTTCAAGGGGTATGATGTAGTCTTTGGCTTGGTGTTGTGAGAATAAACAGTAGCTAGGAGTAAGACTACTAGTGTCTAGTAAGAATTTAGAAAGGGAAGAAATAACTATCATGCTTGAGTTCAATAATCTTATGGGGAAGAAACATCTGGTTGTATCAAGCTTGTTTCTTCACCACTACACAATAAGTGCACAAGAAGCAGATGGTTGAACTAATTATCGATGCAGTGATGTTAGTACAATAACATTTGGTATTGTGACAAAGGAGTATGGAGCGACATTGGAATTTGTATCTTTGCAAAAGTATGCTTGTCAACAGGATGTGACATGGGTGTGGGTATCGTATCGCAATTGGACTCCTACATGTAGTGCAAAATCATAAATGTTTGGCATGGTGGACACGTGGTTCCTGACCCGTATCTGTTCCTTATACATGAGTCCATGCAAGAGATCCCAAAACAACCATCAGAATTTGGAAATCATGAATCATAGACTAAGTTTCATGTTAATCGTATCCTAGATCTCGTTTCACAAACCATTTGGATATAGATTCTTGGATTCTGGAAAGAACTTTAGGGAAATTGAGCTTGATGGGCCATTATATTACCGCTGGTAGTGGAAGCATGTAAAATTCTGTATCGACGTGGTCAAATTCTGAGATTCCTTATCAGATATTCATGTCAATTCCCAGAAAAAGGCATTATTTGAAATCCCTAGGATATCATCGAATGATAAGAACAAAATGTTGGATGGGTGAGGTAGAGAAATTTTCTGCTGAAAGTGTTTCATTATGGGAGCAGCGGTTCTGATCTTGTGCGAGGCTGAAGACTTAGTTGGCTATCACCAACTAACAAGTTGATGCGAGCTTAGAACTTAATGGATTGAGACGCCGAGGAGGTGCTGAGCATTTGATAAGAAAAGAATGTGAAGGTTTAGTGATAATAGGAGAGAACGAAGAACTTTTAGAAAGAGAGGTTTGTGAAAATGAAGAGAGAGAAGATGAGAAACTAAATTTAGAGCTTAGATGTCTCAACAAAAACGGATGTAATGTTGAGAGAACAATCATATTGTCATGCAACTCCATATGGTTTTGCTGATTTAGCTATAAAACTTTACAAAGTAACCACACATGAGTTAGACATTTCGCAGTTTTAATGTGCTCATTCGATAAGAATGTGATCATTTGAAGGGGATAACTCTAAATGTTGTCTAGCTACCGAACCTTTGATTTAACAATGAACTTGGTCATGCATTTTGCTTGTTGGGTTGGAGGGAGGGATGGAATACCACATCTAACCTTGATTCGGTGCACCTTGTTTGCTCAAGATATTCTTTTGTTATGATAAGAAGGGGGGATTTAAGATAAAACATTATAATGTGGACGGTTCACTGTAAACATGAATAACAGAGTATATGGGATATAACTATCGTGGCAGAAGTAAGATAGAGATGTTATTGAGCTTTGCAATCAACAAATTCAACATAAGTGACCAGTTTCGATATTACAAATCATATAGCTGCAGAAATGTAAAGGACACAAATACGCCTGGTATTCTTTGACATCAAATAAAGTTGAAGAAAAACTTGTTTGAAGGAACCAGTGGGCCAGCTCTACCCTATGGTTGGTAATGCTGATAAGCTAGAAGTAACATGTTCTAGCTGATGCAGGGCGGATGAAATAGTTATGAATCGTGTTGAGGAACTGGAAAGGATGAATTCCGAGACGACATTGTCCCTAAAAAGCATTAAAGTGTTTTATTTTCATGTTTTACCAAACTAGTTTGTTGGGTTGCCGGTGTAAGTTACTCTCTCCATTCCCAAAAGATAGTCCCATTTCTTAGAAGCAATAACTACTCTGATATTGCAATTATAAAAGGTAGGTATAAGAAAGTAAAGCACAGTCCTTCAAAAGGTTTGCTTTGTCGAATGAGACTATCGTCTTTATAGTTTAGACAGATGTAGCATTTGATATTTCAAGGCACGATATTTGAAGATACTTGACACGAACAACTCAATTGACTTGCATTTTTTTCTTCGTATATTTACTTTTATATTGTTCAGTTTTGTCAAATGAATACTTCGTTTCTCAAATATTCATAACTCGTTTCCACTATATTCATATAGGTACCGTGCCATAACAAGTGCCTATTACCGAGGAGCAGTAGGAGCTCTCCTTGTCTATGATGTCACCCGACATCAACATTCGAGAACGTTGAGCGATGGTTAAAAGAGTTGCGTGACCACACCGATCCCAACATAGTCGTCATGCTTATTGGTAACAAATCTGATCTCAGACACCTTGTGCTGTATCTACAGAAGATGGCAAGTCTTTTGCAGAGAAGGAATCTCTCTACTTCATGGAAACTTCAGCACTTGAAGCTACAAATGTGGACAATGCTTTTGCTGAAGTTCTTTCTCAGATTTATCGTATTGTGAGCAAGAAAGCTATGGAGGCTGCTGAAAATGGAGGTGCCTCGGCTCTGCCTTCGAAAGGAGAGAAGATTGATGTAGGTAAAGATGTGTCTGCGGTGAAGACTTCTGGGTGTTGTTCAACTTAACGGGATTTGGGGAGGGATCTTGTGCTGCATATGTACACCATGACTTTTTTTTTTTTTTGAGAATATGAAAGATGGTTATGTTAGAAGATGGGAGATAGTGGTTGGTTTGGTGTATTAGAAGCGTCTAATATTTTTAATCAGTAATTGTTAATTTGTAGACTGAGATTTTGCAACCGATGTGATAGTGTTACATCTATTGTTTAAATATGGCTATGGCTACAAGCACTTTTAACCATTTTACAATATATACGTATTCAAGTTTACCTTCCTCTAATGAGATATGTAAAAGTTAGTTTTTGTTAATAAAACTTTGACGAAATTAAGAAAAGTCTGTCAAAAACTAACAACATAAAAAAA
>JAOWBW010000833.1:497697-599155 GCA_026119855.1 Campanula takesimana
TGGGAACTAGATCTTGCTGCGCTACACAAAGATGCTGTCGGACGCAGGATTGTTCATCTTATGGATTCTTCCGGCATCTTACCTCTCTTTACACTGGCTCAGGACTTCTATGTCCCCTCTCTTGTAGACGAGTTCGTTGAGAATGCCAGAGAGAGTCACCATGACGCACAAGCAGACTCGAGAGAAGATTGATGTTATCCGCTCACTCGTCGTTCGGAATTATTCAGTGCGCATTGTTCATGCGTCACTTAAAAAGCTTTGCGGATTTAAGGTTGATGATGCGCCAGAAGCCTACTCTGAAGCTAAACAAAACAAGCTTGCGCAGAAACTGGTTGGGGAACCCTCTCTTGTAAAGAAATGGAGCGTTCATGATCGTAAGGAATTTGGTGAGGTGATGTATCACCTTTGCACCATTATTGGCGACTCCGTAAACTGCAAAAATGGAAATAAGGGCAAGTTCATTTCAAGCAGTGGGCTTATTGTGTTGCGGTTTATAATGGCGATGCTCTAGACGGTCCTCTGTTCTTTTTACGAGCTTATGGGATGCATCGAAGAGCTATGACAAGCGCATGGACAAGAAAGTAGCCAAGTACAGAACTCACTGTAGGCTATTATCAAAGTTTCTAATGAACGTCTCTGAGCTGCGCACCTTTGTGCAGAAGCGTCCTGATCTCAAAGTTCCGTGCACAAGACCTATTTCCATCTCTCACCTCTACTCCTGCGCAATGAAATTGGTCGCAGTGATTATCCCAAGATCTGGAACAAGGACACCAGCCCAGACAAGGAAGATTGGGTTGATAGTGATGATGATGATGAAGCCCCTCAACCCAAGCAAAGAACACTGCCGCGCAGCCTTCGAAGGCCACTACGCCTAGTGAACTTGAAACTGCTGCTGCGCAGGCAAAGCGCAAAGGCAAAGGTATTGCCGATCCTGCGCCTGAAAAGGTGAAGGAAATCCCAAATGTCAGATCAACTGCTGGCATTAAAATTGGATCTGATTTACCGCCCCCTGCTCCCAAACCTTCAAAGAAGCGCAAAGATCATCCTGCGCCTGCTCCCTCTCCTGCTAAAACCAAGAAAAAAGCCTGCATTTACCAGACTTCCTCCTGCGGCGGCTATGGTTGAAGAAGACAGCGAGTCTCGAATGGATGAGACTGCTGCTGATGCTGCGGATGATACCGCGCAGGGGGAGCAAGATCCAAAGGCTGCTGAAGCCCCTCCTGCTCAGGGTACAGGAGATAGTGATGATTGGATGGATGAAGCTTTTCCCGTCTCCGGTACGCCTGCCAAGACCGCTGCTGCTGCAACCTGCTAAGGATGATCCTCCTCGAACTCCGCGCAAGAAACAAGTTGTGCGCAGCACTGCGAAAGGACTGCCAAAAGCTGCGGCTCCTCCTTGTCCTGAACCATCATCAAGTACCTTTCAACGCCTCATATTCCGGTTGGAATACTCAACCTGGCACCTCTGTTCTCCATGATGATTTGGACTTAGAAGATGAGGATGCGGATGAAGTTACCAAGTCTGCGCAGGGCGATGATGCTGCGCTGCAAGCTCCTGTTAATCCTCCTGAGGGTGAAAAGGAAGGAGATGTGTGCACAACTGATACAGATAGCAGCAGCACGCACTCATCTACGCATAGTCTCCTGCTGCTGACCTGTTCATCTCTCTCCCAAACAACCCTCTCCAACGCACTCTCCTCCCAAAGTTTCTCCTCCTCCAGCTCAAGCTATTCCTTCCGTTCCTACAGTATCTACTTCCTCTCTATATTCCTCCGCTGATCTACGCTAAATTCTCTAGGCTCTCAATACTATTCAAGTCAACCAGGTTGCTCCGCAGTCACAAATGACTCAGCTCATTACTGCGCAGAGAGCTATCCAAGAGCAACTTGATGTGCAGCATTTACAGATTGCTGCCACTAAGGGGGAGAATGTTTCAAAGGCAAGTACCTCCGCAGGCCCAGGCCCCTCTGCGCAGCGCGTTCCTGATGCTTTAGACCAAATGGTCCTGGACTCATTGAAGTCAATAGCTGGGATGCTTGAAAACGTCTGTACCTATACCGCTATCAATGATGGGTTATAGGACTGCTTAAGCGTCTGCGCAAGAGCTTGGCCGATGGGTTGCATGAAGGGTTTGCAGGGATGGAAGCGATGATGTTGGAGAGATTGGAACAAAGGTGGTCCTGCGCATGCCAATACGCTTAATATGGAAAGTGTCAGGGAGTGCATAACTCAAGCGATGACTGATTTCGCTGATGGGTTCAACGCTAGGATGGATCAAGCCATGTTCGATATTCAAGCCAGCGTGAACACTCAGAGCCTCCACACTGACCAAAGACTCGAAGCAACGCAGGCCACCGTCATCAACACTATTGAAGCTGCTGAGCAGTCTTATTTTATTAGATGACGGGACATCAAGTGCAGTATAGAGCCAACTTCCTAGAGCTGCGAAGACAACAGAGATATGCGCAGAGGAATGGCTACCCATGTCGGTGAACCTGCTGCGTTCAGAGAAAGATTTCAAGAACTGAAGATTGAACTTATGAATAAGTTCAACAGTCTGCAGAATGAGCTGCGCGAAGCCTTGCACCGGATCAACATAGACTAGGTTCTATGTAATTTTTTGTTTTTGGCGCAAAGTATTTCTTTTGTGTGCATTTTGTTTTTCTTATTCAAACTTGTGTAATCTGCAACTATTTACACTCCAAGTTTTAATGAGAAAAAATCGCATCATGTGTTTCCAAAACCTTGTTCAATTCAAACTCTTGTTTGTGGAACAATGACTGCATTATTTCAACCCATGCGCATAATCTTAACTGTTCATATTTTTAATGCATAATTTTTAAACATTCAGTTTAAACGCATACTTAAAACTAAAACTCATATTATTTGTATGCGCTGAATGATATTTCTGTCTTTCCCTTTTTGTAAGCTAATCTTTTGGATAGACTAGAAATCTATGACATTGGCTAGTGTGTGCATTGACTTGAGGCATGATTTGCCAATCATATCTTTATGGACATGTTATTATCAAGTACAATGAATTGCCTTTTTATAGTAGGTAATGGCATCAATCATTTAAGGGGAGATTGTTGGGTATGCTTATTACTTAACCCTCCTACATTTGTTAGAATTGATTGATACCATCACATTTAATATTTTATGGACTTTAGGACCCTATGTAAGAAGTTTTATAACTTCATTTTTTAGCTTAGTCCATTTTATAGTATAGCTTAGAACATAGGGCTCGGAGCGAATTGAAATGAATCTAAGCAAGACTGTGGACCCTGCGCAGGACTACTCTGCGCAGTACACCACTGCGCAGGTCTCTCCTGCGCAGCATTCTATCTGCTCAGCTTTCGATACATTCAGATCACCTAACTTGGAAAACGCTTTTGAAGATGTACGCTTTAAAAGTGCTAAGGTGTGCAGAAACGACAAAACAAGCACACTTAGCAGATCCAACGGTGGAACGCGCTCAAGAGAAATATGTCAAATGAAGACAGCTGTCAACCTTCTAGAAGAAGCTTTTGAATTTGGTCTTCATGCTCAGTCTCCACGGCTCTATATACCTGCGCACCAATCATGTTGTGCTAGGTCATCAACTTTGATTAGAGCCCCAACGGCTATAAAGACATCTGCGTACCAATCATATTGTGCCAGCTCATCGTCCTTGCTCAGAGCTCCAACGGCTATATTCAAGCTCTCAGCTATAAATAGCCAGCTCATCTTCATTTCTAAGTTGCTAGAGTTTGTGCTTTCTAATATCTTGAAGTTCTGAAGATTGCTGCTTACTATTCACAGATTCAAGATCAACCTTCAAACCTTCATACCTTCAAACTCCTGCCCAGATCCTAAGCCTTAAATCACCAGAATTATTTGTGCTCTTCATCTCATAGATTCATAGAGCCCAGAATTTCTGAACACACACACACACCTCTTGACAGCTTTGATCATTTAGATCTTTCTTCTTGAGATACACCGGTTTAGTCTAGGATTAGTTCTTCATAGATTATAGATCTTTGAGATAGTTGTGTTTCATTGTTGTATCTTGTAACTCTCTCATATAATAGATCTCCATTAGAAAATCCAAGACTAACCATCTTGGTAGAGGACGTAGATCTTTCATTGATCGAACCTCTCCAAATAGCTTGTTCTTTAATCTCGCTATTTACTTCCTGCTTAATCATTTCTGAATTACTGCCTTGTTTGATCTTATCAGATTGCTACTATTGTTGCTGTGTTTGTTATTGCTTATTGCCTTAGAACATTTTATACAACTCTTAAGCCAAAACTTACCGCGCGTGCGTTTTTATCCTTGCGCAGCTTTTTCCTGCGCAGGTGCTGCTTAAACTTCCGCCTGTGCATTTCACACTCTCACTGCGCGCTATACTTAGCTTATTTGAGAACTGTGTGCATAAGCCATCGATTTGCAAAAGGGTTTGAAAAGAATTTTAAAACGCTATTCACCCCCCCTCTAGCATTTTTTCATACCCTTGTTGCCCCTTTGGGACCAACAGATCCATTCATATGATTAAGTCAAATACAACATAATGAATACTAGAATGCTAACCCTTGATGCCTTGATTTTGCTACCTGAATTCGATAGAGGCTTGAAATCTTGATCACGAACAAAGCAAGAATCACGAACTATGAAGATGATAAGTTTCATCCTCTAGCGGTATCCACACCACGAACGAATATCAAGAACACTTGATCTTGGTTGCTAGACAAATCATGAAACACGCTTTCATGATGTATAGAACTATATGGAATAATTATGTATGTGTATTCTTGTTCTTCATCTAGGGATACCTTAAACAAGAAATAAACCCTCTCAAACCCTTGGAGGCACTCACAAACATAACATAATACATAGGACTGATTAGGGCAACTAGAGGGGAGTTTTATACTTATTTAACCTATTCCAAATAGGTAACAAGTGACCAAACCCGCAAGAAAATGGAACAGGAAAGTTCTGGGCAGAAACCAAGAGGTCCGCCCGGGTCTTATAGGAGGTCCGCCCGAGTCCTTTAGGAGGTCCGCCCGGACCACCCTTTTTTTAGTTTTCTCCTCTAAATTCCTAAAATCCTCAAAAGGTTCTTCGACCCAAATTCCAATTAAGTCCTTTTAGGATTCGTTCTATCGTGTGTGACCCTCTAGGATTACACTAAGTTGACAATGGGTTCAAACATAAACCCATAAGATATGATTAGGTTCTAGCAAACCGTCATACCTACCTAAATAGTGTAGCTAGATACAAGTTCGCATTCCTTTAGAACATGTCACAATCCCTTTGTCCACGATGTCTTTGAACACAAGTCATGGTCAAACAAGTCAACTTGTATTGTTCAATACTTTCTCGATTCCGAATATGTTGATAATCTAAATGACATTGATCCAATCAATCCATTTGAGTTTTGCCAAACTTTCATCAACATCATTCCTTCGAGGGGCTCAAGCTTGACATCTCTCCGAAGAGGGACAAATCCATTAGCTTATTATTTCTTCCCTACGTGAATCCGATTATGCTAATCATACCCTTTATATCTGCCCTGTTAAAGGTAGCGTTTAAATATGTCAAACATAATCTTCATCAAGTGGAAGACTATAATAACTTCATTTCTAAGGATTCAAATGACATAACTAATATGAGATCTATATATGACATTGACCATGACATAAATCTCTTACTACGGGTCATGTCCAGTACCTTGTTCTAAACAAGTACCCATAAATCTAACATGATCATCCCATGATCATTTAGCCTTTATATTAGTGCTTAACAAGCTCTAAGGACAGAGATTATTATAAGCAAACACGAGCAATAATAATAATCTTATCATCTCTTTATCATGATCAAATAAAATGATAACTTATACAACGTTTAACAAACGTGCCTAGGGCACCAACACCAACAATCTCCCACTTGCCCTAGGCCCAATCACTAAGGTATCTAATACCCATGGACCTAACATGACCATCATGTTTAGCTTGTGGAAGTCCTTTTGTTAGCGTGTCCGCAACATTATCATTTACTAGGTACTTTGCATATATATACGTCTCTCTTATCAACGATTTCTCGAACAATAAGAAAACGCCTAAGTATATGTTTGGATTTAGGATGTGCCATTGGTTCCTTTGCTTGATCAATAGCACCACTATTATTACTAATGTTGGTCCCAAAGGGGCAACAAGGGTATGAAAAATGCTAGAGGGGGGGGGGTGAATAGCGTTTTTAAAATTCTTTTAAAACCCTTTTGCAAATCAATGGCTTATGCGCACAACTCTTATTTTGGCTAAGTATAGCGCGCAGCGAGAGTGTGAAATGAACAGCGAAAATTTAAAGCAGCTCTGCGTAGGGTATACTGAACAGAGGTAAGAACGCACGCGCTAAGTTTGAGGCTAAAGAGTGGCGCAAAAATGGTTCTAAGGCAAATGAGCAATAACAATTTCAACAGTAAAGTGTAGCAATCTGAAAGATCAAACAAAGCAGTTCATAAATAGTTAAGCAGGATATATGCAGTAAATATAATGAACACACTATTTGGAGAGGTTCGATCGATGAAAGATCTACATCCTCTACCAAGATGGTTAGTCTTGGATTTCTAATGGAGATCTTATAATATGAGTGAGTATTACAAATTACAACATTTGAGCTCAATACTAACTCAAGATCTATTATCTATGAAGAACAAATCCTAGACTAAACCGGTGTATCTCAAGAAGTTAGATCAAAATGATCAAAGCTTCAAGAGGTGTGTGTGTGACAGAAATTCTGGGCTCTATGAATATGAAAGATGAAGAGCACTAAGAATTCCGGTGATATAGGGCTTTTCGATTTGAGCAGGAGTTTGAAGGTTTGAAGATCTTGAAGGCTGTTCTAAGGAATCTGGAAATGTTGAGCAGCAGTCTTCAGATCTTCAAGGTTTCTCAATGAAGCATGAAAATCGAGCTCTTGAAGCATGAAAGCTTAAGAAACTTGGAAATGGGAATAAGCAGGCTTTTATAGCTGAGCTTCAAAAACTAGCCGTTGGAGCTCTGAGCAAGGACGATGAGCTGGCACAATATGATTGGTGCGCAGGTGTCCTTTATAGCCGTTTGGGCTCTGATCAAAGTTGATGACCTGGCACAATATGATTGGCGCAGGTATATTAGAGCCGTTGGAGACTGAGAATGAAGACCAAATTCAAAAGCTTCTTCTAGAAGGTTGACAGCTGTCTTCATGTGAAATATTTCTTTGAAGCGTGTCTTCACCAATGGTTTTGCTGAGTGTGCTTACTTTGTCGTTTGTGCACAACCTCAGCACTCTGACTCAATCCAAAAAGCGTAGCTTGTCTTGTCGCTTTCCAAAGCTTCTAGAATATGAGATCAGGAGATGAGGAATTTGACCAAGGTTGAGTGTCTGCACACAAAGGCATGCGCATTGCTGGCGCGCATGGATGCTGCGCATGGGCAGCATGCGCACCATGCTTGGTCACTAAAAGATCTCTTCAGAGTTTAGGGAAATAAGACCTTGAAACTGAGCAGGGTCAAAAGCTGCGCAAGATATCTATGCGCAGTGGCGACCTGCGCAGAGAACATCCTGGCAGTGAAATGAATCCTGCTTAGAAAATATTCGATCCTTCATAGCTTCAAGTCCTATAATCTAAGCCTATACTATAAAAAGGACTTGGCTAAAAATTGAAGTTATAAACTTCTTACATGAGGTCCTAAAGTCCATAAAAATACTCATAGGTGATGGTATCAATCAATTCTAACAAATGTAGGAGGGTTAAGTGATAAGCATACCCAACAATCTCCCCCTAAATGATTGATGCCATTACCTACTATAACAAAGGCAATCCTTGTACTTGATAATAACATGTCCATAAAAAATGAAAATGGTAAATCATGCCTCAAGCCAATGCCACACTAGCCTATGCTATAGATTTCTAATCTATCCAAAAGATTAAAACTTACAAGATAGGAAAGATAGAAATATCATCCAGCGCATACAAATAATATGAGATGTAGTTTTAAGTATGCGTTTAAACTGAATGTTTAAACATCATGCTAGAAAACATGAGCAAGTAAAGATTATGCGCATGAGTTTAAGTAATATGCATTCAATGTTCCACAAACGAATGGTTTGAATTGAACAAGGTTTTGTGAAAGCATAATGATGCATTCTTCTCATTAAAACTTGAAGGTTTTCAGTTACAGAGTACAAGCTTTAAAGAGGAAAAACAAAAGAGTGCGCACAAAAACAAACGCGCACGAAATAAAAGCGCATAAAAACATAATATGTGCAACGAGAACAAAAGATCTCAAAAAGTAGCAAAATACTTACAAAGGAAGCCTAGTCTATTCTAATGCGGCAAATGGCTTCACGCAACTCGTTCTGGAGGCTGTTGAACTTGTTCATGAGTTCCACCTTTAAATCTTGAAACTTGTCCTGGAACTCAACAGCTTTGCCAACGTAAGTGTTCATGCCTCTGCGCATATCGGCATTGTCATCAACCAGCTCTCTGAACTTTGCTCTGCAGTCCGTCTGAATGGCAGTCTGCGTAGCTTCCAGTCTTTGTCGGTATGAAGGCGCTGAGTGTTGACGCTGGCTTGAATATCTAGCATTGCGTAGTCCATCTTTGCGTTGAATGCAGAAGAAAAATCTGTCATAGACTTAGTAATGCATTTACGCACTTCTTCAATATTAATCTCACTTCCATGCGCAGAGCTTCCTTGTCCAATCCTCTCCATCTGAGCTTGAAGATCATCAAATCCTTTAAGTAACTCATCTGCGAGGGTTTTCTTTAGCTTTTTTCAGTATATCCCTGAATCCACCATCAATCGATCCAAAGGTGCACACATTATTGAGTAGTGCGCTGACATTTTTGGCTGGGCGCTGATGGTTCTTAGGAGTCCAGGATAAGTTGATCCAAAGTTATAGGAACTTGTTCTTGCGCCTTTTCTTGTGCAGGCTCAGAGAGATGATCAGATGAACTTGCCTTTGCACTCTTAGCACTCTCCGTCTTAGCACTCTCCGTGCTCTCCTTTACCTCCCTTGCACTTACCTTTGCCTTTGCTTCCTCCTTCGCTTTCTCCCCCTTAATGGTATCAATCTCCAAACGCTGCATATCTAGACGGTACAGCAAAGCAGTTTGAGCAGTAAGGAGTGATTCAGCTGCAATTGCGTAGCGACTTGATTCGCTTGAACAGAATGCAAGGCTTGTACGATCTGACGCAGCTCATCCGAAGAGGAAGTAGGAATCTCTGGAGCTGTAGATGAAGGTTTAACTAGAGAAAGATCACTGCTGTCAGAGGCTTCGGAACGAGTGCGGTGCTTCTTCAATCCTTTTGCGCTGCTGCGCACCTTTTGCTTTAGACGAGAGGAAACATGTGCGATATCAGCACTAGGGACAGCTTCTTGAGTAGCTTCGTGCCTTTGCTCCCCCTGAACTGCAGCATCATCTGAATCACCACGAAAATCAGCCTTGCGTTTCATTGTGGTTGGCTTTGAGGGAGCAGGAGTTGGTTTGCTGGTAGAATCTGCCTCTTTGAATGAAATCCCTTTGGTGGATTAAACCAAAGGAATGTCCTTGATCCTTTTGCCACTGGGCGTAGCAATGCCCTTCCCCTTGCGTTTATACGCATCTTCTGAGGTTTCTTGCGCAGCATCAGGTAGAGATCTACCTGCACTCTTTTTGGACTTGGCCACAGGGATTGGCCCTATCCAAGGTTCCTTGTTGGGAGCAGAATCAGACAGCCAGATTTCATAGTATTCAGTGTTACCGATCTCACTGCGCAAATTCTGGAGATGCACTCTGGAGTAGTACTTTGCGTCACAAGACTGCTTCTTGATTGACTGTTCTTCAACATAGGTGGCCAGTTCACCATAAGTCAATAAGAGTTTAGTTAGAAATCTGCAGTGAGTTCGGTATTTAGTCTTCCCTGCATTCAGCTTCTTGTCATAGCTGGTCATTCCCTTCACAATCTCATTGAAGATAATCTGCGGCCAGTCGAGTTGAACTTCGTTGAAGATGCTGCGCAGTATTCCCACTGCTTTGAGATGAAATGCCCATTATTCCCATTCTTGCAGTTGAGAGAATCTCCAATGATGGTGCATAGGTGATACATCACCTCACCAAATTCCTTTCTGTTATGCATTGGCCACTTCTTCTTTTTAGAGAAGGAATGCCAATAAGCTCTTGTGCAAGTGCATTTTGATGAACCTCATCATAGTTGACTGAAGTATTGTCAACATTGAAGTTTAGGAGACTGCGAATGTGGTTAGGATGAACCATTACATCACTGTGCTGTACAGTGGCCATGATCATTTCCGTTGGCTTTCCCTCAAGTTGTGCCGGGACAACTTTAGCTGTCTTGAAGAATTCATCTACTAGCGCAGGCACTATGAAGGATTGATTAAGGGTGAATAACGGAAGAATGCCAGAGGAACTGAGATGGTGCAGCAGACGACGTTCAACTGCGTCTAGAGAAAGATCTGCCTGAATTAGTTCCCAACCAGGTATGAAGTAAATGTGTCCCTGCGTAAAACAATGGATAGAATTAGACAACCTATTGCACATGGAGCTGTGCGCATATGCAAATAATGCAGATATACCTTGGCACACAAGTTCCATGATAAGCAAAAATATTTATGCGCAGAGAATATGAAATGGATGCGCATAAAATAAGAAAGCATACGCAGAAAGGATCATGTGCAGAGAGAATAAATACTTGTAAAGAAGTGTGCGCAGAAAATTAGATAAAACTATATGCGCAGAAAACTATGCGCAGAACACAAATACTTAGGGATATATCAATTGTTCAAATAAAATATTAAAAAATAAGAAAGAATATTCAAGAACATGAAGAACACCAAAGAACACCGAAAAACAAAAGTTGACAAAATTCAACAAAATGCATATTAAAATGACCGTGTTGACCAGACGATTTCAAAAATATAAAGCATAAAGTCAACAGTTGAATAATAAACCCAGAAATCAAGAAAAACAGTTCGTCTGCCATGGAAGTTACGGAGCACAGATATTGATGAAAAGCACATGTAACGACCATTGATCAAGAAATAAACTACATGGAGGAGTAGATCAGGCAAATATGAACACTAAACAACCAACGATTTCAAAGATGATCAACAAACAAGGGAGAAATCGAAAAAGGGAGTTTTGAGACCTCCAAGAACAATAATGGCGAAAAGTAAGGATTTATAGTGAAACATACCATGTCATTGACGGTGGGATGCCCTGATTGTTGTTCTAGTTCTTCTTCTTTGTTCTGAGAGTTCCCAGGATTGGAGAGAGAAGAAGAGTCGGAGATGATGATTTCGGGTTGATGAGTTTTGGTTTTCTTAGGCGCCATTGAAATGGTTTGAGAAAAGAAAATTGAGGTTGAAGATAAAGAACAGGAGATGAAAAATGAAGGTTTAGAACAGAGGTTAGAGAGAGAGAGAGAGAGAGAGAGAATTAGAGAAGAGAGAAGTAGAGAGAGAAACGGTTTAAGTAGGGAAGGAGAGGTTAGGCGCACGTTAGCGGGGTGACGTGGCCGAATGGGGAACGCGCGTGCGCAGTCTTTGCGCTGCGCGCGT
The DNA here is from genome assembly GCA_026119855.1 of Campanula takesimana. Lineage (NCBI taxonomy): Eukaryota > Viridiplantae > Streptophyta > Magnoliopsida > Asterales > Campanulaceae > Campanula > Campanula takesimana. The sequence goes on from JAOWBW010000833.1 coordinate 509,282, forward strand.
GGTTCAGCGAATAGAAGCTGACGGCTGTCGCATCACCTTCCTCATTAAATGGTGAGCAGACATTCGCAAGGTACGCTGTCATTAATCGCAGTTTGCATTAAATGACAATGGGACATGCGCAGGGGTAAAAAGGTAATTTCCTAAGAATATTAAAAAAATAAAGGCGCGGAAATTTAAATTACACAAGTACCCTTGTGACTAAGCGTTGACTTTTCAGTCAAGGACCTATGTGCAAAATCTAATGAATAGAACACTTACCTGCGATCCACGATGATTTGCGCATGGATAGTCATGCGCAGCGCATTGATAGCGCAGAGATTCTATAAATCTCAGAACTGTTGTTTCATGCGCAGACATTTGTTGCGCAGGTGTTGCACAGGGCGCATGAAACTTAACCTATTTTGCACGCTTATTAAGCAAATACATTAGTATAAATAAATTATATGGACAAGTTAGCTAAGATTAAGCATACCCATTTCTCCTTTTAAGAGACCACTTGTTAATTCTTGAGGAGATGATATTAGATATTGATGAGCTTGGTATTAGTGCTTGGCAGGATTGGAAACTGCTATGGTGGACATATTATGCAGAGAATTGGACAATTCTCTTCATGAATCCCATAGTCCACAGGTTGTTGCTTCATCCATAAGATTTGGCAGCAGCAGCTTCCAGCAGCAATATATTCTGCTTCAGTAGTGGAGATGGACACAGCAGCTTGTTTCTTGCTCGCCCATGCTACAAGTCGATTTCCAAAGAAATGACATGTTCCACTTGTGCTCTTCCTGTCAATGGTGCATGCTGCGTAGTCCGCATCTGAAAAACCTAGCAAATCGAAATTCGAATCTTTGGTGTACCAAAGTCCAAGGTTAATAGAGCCAAAAATATATCTAATACATTTTGTAGCAGTTATGTGCGCTTCTCTAGGGTCCGCTTGATAGCGCGCACAGACACAAACACAACATAATATCTGGCCTACTTGCAGTAAGGTAGAGTAGAGAGCCAATCATACCTTGATATAAAGTTTGATCAACTTTCTTACCTTTCAAGTCTTTATCAAGTTTATTGCCCGTAGCCATTGGAGTGTCGTATGCTTTAGCATTCTCAAGTCAAAATTTCTTGATTAAATCCCTTGTGTACTTGGCTTGATTTATGAAGATGCCATCATTCAATTGCTTGATTTTGAAGTCCGAGGAAGAATGTGAGTTTTCCCATCATACTCATCTCAAACTTGCTTTTCAAAGCGCTTACAAAGTAACTCATTAGTAGAACCAAATATAATATCATCGACATAAATTTGAACAAGTAAAAAATGATCATTATACTTAGCAATAAAAAGAGTTGTATCAATTTTACCGCGCTTGAAGCCTTTCCTAGTAGGAGTTTTTGAAAGAGTATCGTACCATGCTCTTGGAGCTTGCGTAGTCCATACAAAGCTTTCTTGCTTTGATTCTGTGATGCTTCCATTCTCATCCATCTGTTTCCGAACACCCATTGAAGCGCTAAATATTGGATGAGCTTTTCTTGCACTTCTTGCATAGCATCGATCCAGCTTAAAACATGGAGCACTCTATCAATCTTCTTTGATCCGACATGAGAGATAAACGAATGCTACACCCGCAAAGTTTGATGCTCTCGATGTGCGAACCCCTACATTTAGATGATAGGAATACGAAGATCAATGGGTATTTCATTTGCTTCAGCATCAAGATCATCAAAGGTGATTTGCTGAAGTGGAGAAACATCATGCGCAGGAGGAGGTGTTTGCGCATCAGGAGTCGTCACTTCTAGCGCAGCATCCGGAGTTGGCGCATGGGATGGACTTGCTTGATTCTGGTTTTGATCAACTTGATTATCATTCTGAGCAGATGCAATTTGAGGCTGCGTACCTGTCTCAACATTCTCAGCAGAATCATCAGAATCATTTGGAGACAAATGTGGCTCAAGGAGAGAATGTACGTCAAATGTAACATGTACAGATACTATAATAACTAGATATTTATTCTATTATGATCACGAAAAGCTTATAGAATGATTGGCATACCCAACGAGAATACCTTCATCTGCTTTGGCGTTGAATTTACCTCTATGCTCTGCCGTTGAAGAGGATATAGCGTTTGCAGCCAAAGAGCTTGAAGAAGCAATGTTGGGCGCTCTTTCTCTCCATAGATCATATGGAGTATTGATGTAGGCTTTTTTTATGAGGGATCTATTCTGAGTAAAGCATGCACCGTTGACAGCTTCTTCCCAGAAATATATTAGAAGTACTGGCTTCTACTATCATTGTCTATCCATCCTCAATCAACGAGCGATTCTTTCCACAACGCCATTTTGTTGGGAATTCCAGCAGTAGAGAAATTGTGAAGAATACCATTTGTGGGTTCTTGTTGGTTCTCACAATATTGAGCGGACATCATTGTTCATAAATTCTGTTCCGTGAAGTGTCGAACTCTAACGATGTCTTCTGTGTGTTGGAATTTCGAAGGAGAGCAGCCAGGATATCATTGAGATACCACAAGTTGGTCCAATGCTCGCGGTAGTGAGCGGGATCCAAACACATGAGGTGAAGTGGTTGTAAGCGTTTTGGACATTGGAGCAATCTTGCTGGAGGAAAACTGCTCAGGCTGCTTACTAAGCTGGCATGGTGCTTATACCATTGCTAGCTGCATTCATTTATGTTCTTTGCTACAAAACAAGGATTAGTAATAAAAATTATAGCGGTAAGATCAATAATATAAAAATTGGTCTTACGAGTCCTTGTGAGCAAAGTTAGTCCAAAAACGCCATCCTTGATATAGCAGTACGTTGAAGTGAAATGGCATTCCAGATCTTTATCGCATAATTGTGATATGGAGAGCAGGTTGTGCTTGAGACTGTCTTTTATGATTAGTCCAAATCCAATTATGTACCCCTTGTTGTTGTCACCATATGTTACTGAGTGATCTCTTCCTTCATGCACATCTTTAAAGTGTTGACATTTCCAGTCGTGTCTAGAATCCACTGTCGATACCAACTGAACTTGAGAGTGCAGAGTGAAGTAGAAGATCTTTTCTGCTTGTTGAAACATTGACTTGCTCTCTACAGCAGAGTTATCATTTAAGATCAGCAGGCACTTTAAGAGATTCCTTGCGCGGCTGCGGAGTTGGTGATGACGCAGCTTTGTTAGGTTAGCTCTGGAAAATAGGTACTTGCCATTCTGTCTGCTTGGTGAAGGTGTCCCATTTCCACTAGAGTGAAGGGACCTTTCTTTGATTGTCCTTGGCGCATGCTCAGGTTTCATTTCAGAAACAGCTTCTAAATCGATGTCAGCATTTGCCACTAAGCCAGAGCAGTCCATCCTCAGAGTCAGCATCGTTGTCTCTAGTTAGTCTCCAAGTCCTTAGCTCCTTTTCTGCGCAGTTTTCTTCAGCAGCCATTCCGCACTGCTTAGATGCTTTGTGCGCAGGGTTGCTTTTCCTCGTACTCAAATTTGAGTAGGCATTTTGAAGCGAAATGTCCTGGCTTTCTGCAGTTGTAGCAGACCAAGTCATCTTTCTTTGAGTCTCTATGAGAGAGAATAGAAGGTTTGCTTGAGGATCCACCAAGTTTGGAGAATTGTCTGAATTTGATCTGAGTTTTGAGCAGGCGCAAAACATGTGAAAAGTTAGCCATTGCCAAAGATTTTGAAGCCATCTTGAATCGGCACCCAAGCTGTTAAGCTTGAAAAACAGAACAAGTTTTATGAAGGTGTTTGCTCTGATACCACTTGTTGGTCCCAAAGGGGCAACAAGGGTATGAAAAATGCTAGAGGGGGGGGGTGAATAGCATTTTTAAATTCTCTTTTCAAACCCTTTGCAAATCAATGGCTTAAGCGCACAACTCTTATTTTGGCTAAGTATAGCGCGCAGCAAGAGTGTGAATGCACAGCGGAAATTTAAAGCAGCTCTGCGCAGGGTATACTGCGCAGAGATAAGAACGCACGCGCTAAGTTTGAGGCTAAAGAGTGGCGCAAAAATGGTTCTAAGGCAAATGAGCAATAACAATTTCAACAGTAAAGTGTAGCAATCTGAAAGATCAAACAAAGCAGTTCATAAATAGTTAAGCAGGAAATATGCAGTAAATATAATGAACACGCTATTTGGAGATGTTCGATCGATGAAAGATCTACATCCTCTACCAAGATGGTTAGTCTTGGATTTCTAATGGAGATCTTATAATATGAGTGAGTATTACAAATTACAACATTTGAGCTCAATACTAACTCAAGATCTATTATCTATGAAGAACAAATCCTAGACTAAACCGGTGTATCTCAAGAAGTTAGATCAAAATGATCAAAGCTTCAAGAGGTGTGTGTGTGGCATAAATTCTGTGCTCTATGAATATGAAAGATGAAGAGCACCAAGAATTCCGGTGATATAGGGCTTTTCGATTTGAGCAGGAGTTTGAAGGTTTGAAGATCTTGAAGGCTGTTCTAAGGAATCTGGAAATGTTGAGCAGCAGTCTTCAGATCTTCAAGGTTTCTCAATGAAGCATGAAAATCGAGCTCTTGAAGCATGCAAGCTTAAGAAACTTGGAAATGGGAATAAGCATGCTATTTATAGCTGAGCTTCAAAAACTAGCCGCTGGAGCTCTGAGCAAGGACGATGAGCTAGCACAATATGATTGGCGCGCAGGTGTCCTTTATAGCCGTTTGGACTCTGATTAAAGTTAATGACCTGGCACAATATGATTGTTGCGCAGGTATATTAGAGCCGTTGGAGACTGAGCATGAAGACCAAATTCAAAAGCTTCTTCTAGAAGGTTGACAGCTGTCTTCATTTGAAATATTTATTTGAAGCGTGTCTTCACCAATGGTTTTGCTGAGTGTGCTTACTTTGTCGTTTGTGCACACCTCAGCACTCTGACTCAATCCAAAAAGCGTAGCTTGTCTTGTCGCTTTCCAAGCTTCTAGAATATGAGATCAGGAGATGAGGAATTTGACCAAGGTTGAGTGTCTGCGCACAAAGGCATGCGCATTGCCGGCGCGCATGGATGCTGCGCATGGGCAGCATGCGCACCATGCTTGGTCACTAAAAGATCTCTTCAGAGTTTAGGGAATAAGACCTTGAAAACTGAGCAGGGTCAAAAGCTGCGCAAGATATCTATGTGCAGTGGCGACCTGCGCAGAGAACATCCTGCGCAGTGAAATGAATCCTGCTTAGGAAATCTTCGATCCTTCATAGCTTCAAGTCCTATAATCTAAGCCTATACTATAAAAAGGACTTGGCTAAAAATTGAAGTTATAAACTTCTTTACATGAGGTCCTAAAGTCCATAAAAATACTCATAGGTGATGGTATCAATCAATTCTAACAAATGTAGGAGGGTTAAGTGATAAGCATACCCAACAACTAATAAGGTCTATTAGATTAGCAATGCTAGGAACCATCTCAAGTTCACCAATGAACTTCTTAATCCAAACCACTTCCTTTGCAGCATCCATGCAGCAATATACTTAGATTTAGTATGTAGAATTTAGTGACTGTACTCTGCTTGGAACTATTCCAACTTACAGCTTCACTATTTAACACAAAAATCGATTGCGATCATCTATCATTTTTGTCGGTTTGGAAGCATGCATCCGTGTACCCATATACAACGAGATCATCTTCCATCCTTCCATGGATCAAACCCGAATCTTTAGTCCTTTTCAAGTACTTAAGAATCGCTTTAGCAGCCATCCAATGAATTTCACCGGGGTCGGATTGACATCTTCTCGACATGATCCAAGCATAAGATACATCCGGCCTAGTACATATCATGGCATACACGATGGATCCATTTGCCGAAGCATTTGGCATCTCACTCATTTTTCTCATGCTCATCATGTCTCATGACATTGAATCTTGCTTAGAGAAACTCCATGTAACACTGACAACTGTCCTCTCTTAGAATTTTCCTTGCGGAATCTTCTAATGACCTTGTCAATGTATGTACTTTGGCTTTAAACTAATTAGCTTCCTTTATGCCAAGGACATATGCGATTTCACCCATATATTTCATTGCGAAGCACTTTCCTACAAAATATTTACAGACTGACGTGTAGGAATGTCGTTTCCAATGAACAATATGTCATCCACATATTTAAATAAGGAGTAGTACTATTCTCCCACTAATCTTCTTATGTATACAAGGTTCATCTTCGTTCTTGATAAAACAAAATTCTTTGATTCATCAAAACGGAGATTCCAACTCCCAAAAGCTTGCTTCAATCCATCTAATGGATTTTCGCAACTTACATACTTTATTAGAATTTTCTTTGACTATCAAAACCTTTAGGTTGTATCCAATACATCCTTAAGTGAGTTCCCATTAAGGAACTCTGTTTTGACATCCTTTTTTCAAATTGCATATTCCAATATGAAGATATGACTATGAGAATTCTAGTAAGTTCCTTGCTACCCATGTAAGTTTTCTCCAAGAAAACTCATTCATTTCCTTTCAGTTTTTACACCTTAGGTTAGAATGATCAAGTTCCAAACTTGATTATTACATATGGATTGCCTTTTAGATATTATGACTCCAAGTCATTAATCTAAATGTGGAGCGGATATTGCATCTTTGATAGGTGGTAAATACTTCATTCTAAATGAACTTTACCTCAATACTTTTTATTTCGAAATATCCAATAGTTCTTGTTATAGATTGTATCCTATCATGTACGCAAGCACTTTGTATAACTTTGAACGGACTTTTCACGACTCTTTGTGAAAACTTGTTCAACTTCCATCTTAGGTCAATTTATATTTTCTAGGTCTCGAACCATTCGAGATATATTTTACTCCCACTGATTCTTTTAGAGATAAACCATTTATCTAGAAAAGTACCATTATAAGCAACAAACCATTTGTTTCTTACGAGTAAAATATTATCCTCAAGTTTCCTTAGGATATCCCATAAAAATATATTTATTAGATAAGTGTGAGTGTGTCCCAGACAGCTCCTTTCCAAAAGGGTCTCACCATCTTAATTCTTTATGAAAGACAAACCAGGTTTTCTTTCACTTTTAACCTCTTTTGATGGAACTTCAAATTAGTGTAATTATAGTGGTTTCCAATGCATAGCCCCAAAATAAATAATGGAAGATCAATTTGACTTTATCATCTTATGAACCATATTCAATAAGGTTCTTATACTTTCACGTAGACACATAATTTAGAATGGTGTTATTAGTGAAGTTAATTGTGAAACTATTTCACAACTTCAACGATGACTGTCAAATTCTTGGTTTAATTATTCATCATCATGATCGAGTCAGAATCTTTGAATAGTTTTACCAAGTACAACCAAAATTCTCTTTTAGCATTGCTACTTAATGCACCATATACATGGACATGTATTAGGTCAAGTAAGATATTAGCCTTTTACTATTCATAGTAAAAGATGTCTTGGTCCAAGTAAATAAGATTTGCATAAATCATGTGATTCCAAATCATATGACTTAAAACTCCGTCCCATGGAATTTTAGATATGCATTTCCCATTTATTTGATCAAAACAATAATGCATAAAGAATTTTAATTATTTATGTTATAGCCTTTATTACTTTGTTCTTCAAGATTTAGGATATAAGATTTAGTTATATGATAACACAATGAAGTAAATCATAATAAATAAAGCATTTTTCTTATTCCAAATAAGAAATAAATATCCTTCATCATCTTATAACAAAATAATATGTTCTACTTTATCAGTAAAGTCAATTTGCAAGTGTTCTACGAACAATGTTGCAACCATTGCATCATTACCATTCATAGATCAAACTTTACTTATAAGTATTATTTCAATTTGCTAATTATTGCATATTCATACAAATGTGGGACCATATCCGGTATCCAATACCCAATAATTAAAGTTAGAAAGATTAATTTCTAACATAAGTATCTCGAGTGGTAGTCCTACTACCATTCATTTTGTTGATCATCCAGAATTTTGATTACAATTTTAAATGGTCAATCCAATTGTCACTTTACCAAATTTCATCAATTAGAGTTATAATTTTAAACATAATTATTTCCTTTTAGACAATGTCTGTCTTGCCTTTCCTTTGGCATTTGCCCTTTTCCTTCATGAACCATGAGCACCGGAGAACCTTTCTCCACCATCTTCATCTCCGCAGCTTTAAGCATGTCATGCAACTCGAAGAGATTCTTTATTCATTTCAAGCATGTTATAGTTCATCACAAAGTGATTATAACTCTTAGGCAATGACTATAAGAATGAGATCTGTGGCTTGCTCCAATCCAATTGGACAACCAAGTTTCTCAAGATGCTCCACGTAGCCTTTCATATTAAGCATGTGAGGTGCCACTCGTTGCCCTTCACTCATTTTGTAATAAGTGAATGCAAAAATGGTTTTATACCTCTCTTGCCTAGCTTGCTCTTGAAACATGTCTCTTAACTCCACGCCTATCTAATAGGCTTCCACAAGTTCCAAACTTTGTTGGAGTTTTGAGCATATAATCGCGAGCATAAGACAACTCACATCCCTAGAATCATACTCATGTTTCTTGTGATTGTCTCTCTCTGCCCAAGAGGCATTGGCTTCGGGTTTTTTAGGAATAGGCCCATCAAGAATGTACAACCCATCTTCTTACCTTAGAACGACTCTTAGGCTCAGGATCCAATCCATGAATTTTGTACCATTCTCTTGAAGCTTATCCTAATCAAGGTTTGATCGCAACGATTTTAGTTGTCATCTACAACTTAAGCAAAATTTCCAATATTTTACAAGTACCAATCTCATTAAAGAGATAAATAATGTATTTTCCAAAAATACTCCCACTAAAGTATATAACCTTCTTATACTTCCAATGTATAATATAATTTGAATGGGCTAAGATCCAACTTTAATTTAATCTCAAGTACGCTTTGGCGCACCGCTTAAAATTAAATTAATTAGGTAGACAACCCTGTCAATCATATCCAATATGACTCTTAGATCCTTTTCTGAGATCCTTTGAATTTGGGCTAAGATCCATCTTTAATTTAATTTCAAGTACGCTTTGGCGCACCGGTCAAAATTAAATTAATTAGGTAGACAAACATGTCAATCATATTCCATATGATTCTTAGGAATCCAATTTCAAAATCATGTTTAATCTCATCTTTGCCTTAGGCCCAAAACTGTTTTGACGCCTAATTAAATCCAACCATTTTAAACGTATAGGAAACTCTTATTCACTCATCTTGCTCATACATGAATAAAATCAATGCACCTCGCTTTGGCGAGCCCACATGAAATTACCCGTGTACTCACAAGTGTTTTAATCATGGCATGGCAAGAGGACTTAAATTTTTTCTTGAAGGTTTATTATCATATAACATACAACACATTTATGAGCACATAAGATAAACATGTTACGCATCAAGTTTAGCCACTAAATTAATTATCATTAATTTAAGTATAATATTTATGTGTCATTAGTTTCTCTATAATTATGAGGATGAGACTATTTGAACTTTGGTTATCATCTCTAAATCAAGACAACAAGAAGTGCGGCCGAACTAACCCATAAGACAACCACAATTCCGCACTAATTCGAGAAACCAAGAAAGTAGTCCATGTGGCCGAAACTAAGCAATAGATGGTCTCGATGAACGTAGGCCAATTGCATCCACAATTCCACATGGATCTCCAATCTTTGAATCAAGAACTTTGTTTCTCAATTTTATCAATTATGAACTCTTCATAATTCTAACTTCGTTTTATCTTTGAAACTTTGATTGCGATCAAGTTTAGGAAACACAATATCGATGAACGTAGATTAGCCATCCAAACTTTAATCCAATCTCAGAATCACAAGATCAAAACAAATAGGAAAATTAAACCCCGAGATCCACACCCAAACCAAACGCCAAATCCCCGCTCCAGACCAGAAGGTCCGGCCGGGTGCTTGCAATGGTCCGGTCGGACCCACCTTGAAAAACCCAGATTTTTTTTTTAAAGTTCGAACCCAAAACCAAACGCCCGATCCCCGCTCCAGACAAGATGGTCCGGCCGGGTGCCTGCTCTGGTCCGGTCGGACCTACGCCGAAAAATCCAGAATTTTTAATGTTCCAAATTTTGTCTCAAAATTGTTTTTCTCGATTCAATTAGGATTTGGTGTTCTTGGTGATCCAATCACCATGATCATCAAAACCTTGAATGACCAATTCATGAATCCCTAGATTGTCAAAACTTTGATCAAATCAAAAATTGATAACCCAAACAATTTTAAATTTACCATAATTTTTATTGCGATTGAATAGTGCGATTAAAGTTTATAAAACAATAAACCACATAAAATCATATAACACATAAACATCATAATCCCAATATTCATATCATGCTAGGCACATAAACAAGCAATTTATGTATACACAACATGATCTAGTATTGAAATAATCAACATGAACGGGGCTCTGATACCACTGTTGGGTTTCGGAGTAACATGCGCAGCGGAATTAAGTATTTAAAATTTAATGAAACCCAAAGTCTATAGATCCATTCATATGATTAAGTCAAATACAACATAATGAATACTAGAATACTAACCCTTGATGCCTTTGATTTTGCAACCTTGAATTCGATAGAGGCTTGAAATCTTGATCACGAACAAAGCAAGAATCACGAACTATGAAGATGATAAGTTTCATCCTCTAGCGGTATCCACACCACGAACGAATATTAAGAACACTTGATCTTGGTTGCTAGACCAAATCATGAAACACGCTTTTATGATGTATAGAACTATATGGAATAATTATGTATGTGTATTCTTGTTCTTCAATCTAGGGATATCTTAGAACAAGAAATAAACCCTCTCAAACCCTTGGAGGCACTCACAAACATAACATAATACATAGGACTGATTAGGGAAACTAGAGGGGAGTTTTATACTTATTTAACCTATTCCAAATAGGTAACAAGTGACCAAACCCGCAAGAAAACGGAACAGGAAAGTTCTGGGCAGAAACCCTAGAGGTCCACCCGGGTCTTATAGGAGGTCCGCCCGGAACCTCCAAAAGGTCCGCCCGGGTCCTTTAGGAGGTCCGCCCGGACCACCCCTTTTTCCGGTTTTCTCCTCTAAATTCCTAAAATCCTCAAAAGGTCCTTCGACCCAAATTCTAATTAAGTCCTTTTAGGATTCGTTCTATCGTGTGTGACCCTCTAAGATTACATTAAGTTGGTAATGGGTTCAAACATAAACCCATAAGATATGATTAGGTTCTAGCAAACCATCATACCTACCCAAATAGTGTAACTAGATACAAGTTCACATTCCTTTAGAACATGTCACAATCCCTTTGTCCACGATGTCTTTGAACACAAGTCATGGTCAACAAGTCAACTTATATTGTTCAATACTTTCTCGATTCCGAATATGTTGATAATCCAAATGACATTGATCCAATCAATCCATTTGAGTTTGGCCAAACATTTCATCAACATCATTCCTTCGAGGGGCCCAAGCTTGACATCTCTTCGAAGAGAGACAAATTCATTTAGCTTATTATTCTTCCCTACGTGAATCCAATTATGCCAATCATACCCTTTATAGCTACCCTGTTAAAGGTAGCGTTTGAATATGTCAAACATAATCTTCATCAAGTGGAAGACTATAATAACTTCATGTCTAAGGATTCAAATGACATAACTAATATGAGATCTATATATGACATTGACCATGACATAAATCTCATACTACGGGTCATGTCCAGTACCTTGTTCTAAACAAGTACCCATAAATCTAACATGATCATCCCATGATCATTTAGCCTTTATACTAGTGCTTAACAAGCTATAGGGACGGAGATTATTATAAGCAAACATGAGCAATAATAATTATCTTATCATCTCTTTATCATGATCAAATATAATGATAACTTATACAACGTTTAACAAACGTGCCTAGGGCACCAACACCAACACTAGGTGGCATTTTTCGTGTAACAAACTCTGAAAACTGAGTTAGAAGCCATTTAAGCTTAATATTACAACTATCAATCTTTGTATACGGTGGGGCAACACCTAAAAGTTCCTCACGTAAGCTAGGCCACTGTACAATATCATGCGCGGCTCCGAAATTGGGCCACTGTACAATATCATGCGTGTACAATATCAGTAGTGAAATTGGGTGATGAAAACTATATTTCGTTACATTCAATAGCAAATTGCCAAAACATGGTCATTCCGGTACGTACTTTTTAAAACTTGTTTATTTTTTATTTTTAAATGAAGCAATTGCAAAAAAAATCCTATCAATATCGCTTAAGCTATATGGAATATGCCACATTGTTGTCTAAGGCTTGTTGATTTTGTTGGTTTGGGTCACAAAACTGAATAGAGAGTTATAAAATCAAAAATAAAATTTAACCTAAGATAACTCTCAGACGTTTTTGGTTAATATCTTTTGCGTTTATATCACAACTTTTCACCACTTAAAAACAACTCTCGGAGTTGACTCTTAGAGTCCTCTGAGAGTTGACTCCTACTCATGCTGGCGCTGGAAAGTAGACGAAAACGCGATAGAATTAATGAGGTCTAGGTTTTTGCCTAAGGGCTTTAGCTATCTTCAACCGTTAAGGCATGAGGAGGTCGTATACAGTTGACCATCGGTCAAAGCTTTCAACGGTAACAAAATTCAACTCCGGCTTACCTCTCGTGAACCCAATTCCTCTCCAACGGTCGAAATTGGGGAATTCCCACATCCATGATCCACTATATCATTTCAAATCTGAATTTTTCCTCTTCCAACGGTCGAAATTTGGGCAAATCTGCCCTAATTCATTCAAAATTTGATATCTTCACAGACCGACATAAACTCAAATCCCCTACTATTTTTATAACGGCTCTTGTTTCACGATTCTTCTCATCTCCCACTCTCCGTTTATGGCAGAGAAACCCTGTATTTTTTATGGGTTTTTCCAGCCAATTTTTGCCTTCAGTAGCGGCTTAGCTTTTCTTAAAGCTTTACAAACCTTGCGTGGATGATTCTAGTGGCATTCCGCGGAGGCTATTGGTTTTGTTCTCCTGTGCTTGTCAGGTTGAGATTATTGAGCGCAAAGTGGAAAGAGTGTTTGTGAAATATTTAGGGAATGCTGATTCGAGGTAGCACAAGAAGTCTAAATTTCATGGATGCTAATTTTTAATTTTTTAATCAGGGAAGAAGTCTACAATTCATGGATGCTAATGTATAAGTAAATTTAAGTTGAGATTTGGCTTATTGGAAAAGATTTTCTTTTTAAAACCAGTTGTGGTAGACTTGTTTTTAAAAAAAAAAAAAAAAATCAAAGCAGTGTACTCTAATTTCTTTATTTTTTTTTCCTTATTGGGTTTTGTATTCTTGAATTGGCTGAGATCATGGAGTGGAAAGTGGAAGAGTGTTTGTAAAATATTTAGGGGTGCTGTGTTAGTACAAGAAATCTAAATTTCAGGGATGCTATCACATTAGTGAATTTAAGTCGAGATTGGCTTCTTGGATATTTTTTTTACAATTTGTGGCAGCCTTTCTTTGTTCACAGTGTGTACTCTACTTTCCTTATCATCTATTTATTCTTAAGTTTTGTTTTTTTGAATTGGCTGAGATTATGGAGTGCAAAGTGGGAGAAGTGTTTGTAAAACATCCAGGGTTGCTGATTGGGGTTAGTACAAGAAGTCCAAAATTCACGGATTCTATTATATTAGTAAGTTTAAGTTCAGATTGGCTTCTTGGAAAAGAAAAATGTACTTTTGTGGTAGACTTGTTTTGATCAAACCAGTGTGCTCTAGCCTTCCGATTGTTATCTTTCTTTGAAGCACCAAGTGGTGTTATTAAAGAAATTGAAAAACTGAGAAGAGGGTTCTTGTGGGGGTGGAACATCATTTCTTGAAGGTTATGATGAAAATATGTAAGGTGGGTTGGTGCAGAGTCTGTCTTAGAAAAAAGAGGGGGGTGGTTAGGAGACTTTAGGGAGAAAATTAAGTTTACTCAGTAAAGGGTGGTGGAAGGTTGCCCAGTAACAGGGGGGTCTTTGTGGAAAGGTTTGGTCTGTGAGAAGTATTGATATATGTGTCTAAGTTTTAAGTGGATGATGTTCTGGAAATAGTCTCTTTCCTTGAGTTTCACGCTTTACTTTTTGTTACATAAGCTGCAAATAGCATTCATGACATGATAATTTCTGGGAAGTTTGTTGTGGGAAGTTTGCCAGTAACAGGGAGGTCATCGTGGAAAGTTTTGGCCTTTGAGAAGTATTGTCAAAGTGCATGATAAATTTGACGAGATTTTAAGTGGATGGTGTTCTGCAGATAGTTATTTTTCCCTGAGTTTCGCAATGTGTGTAAATAAATTTGGTTCATATTATTGTAGTGAGTCCTTTTCGGATTCAACAAATAAATTTGGTTCATATTATTGTAGTGTAGGCATGAGGAATGAAAATATAGTAGTGACCTTAAGTATAGGGGGAAAGATAAGGGAAAATAAGTCTTACATAAAAGTATTATCATGTAAAGGAGAGCAGAGCATCAAGGATACAGATGTAAGCAGGAAGGAATCAACAGGAGAGAATGTATCAAAAAGAGTGAAAAAAGGACAGCAAATTTAAGACGTAATCTGAAGATGAAAATATCGCTAAAGAAGCTTAGAAAGACAACACCGAATATTAGTATTTTGGGAAGTGCATCATAATACAAGTGGAAAAAGGACAGCAAATTTAAGACGTAACCTGATATTGTAAGTGTTTATTTTTTATCATTCATGAACAGTGAATGAGTGTACCCTATTATGGTATTTTAGGGAGTTGGGCAAAGATAGTAAAGTACTTTTTATTGGAGTTTGGTGAGGGAGAAAGAACTTTAAGATATATGGGGACTGCGTCAAAATTCATAGTGGAAAGTAAAAGAAGGCAGGAAATTTGAGACGCATTCTAAGGAGATTGTTAGTGTTTAATTTTTATCTCTCGTGAGCAATGAATGTATGCTCTGTTATTGAATGTTAGGGAATTGGGCAGACATAGTAAAAGTAATTTTGTTGGAGTTTGGTATGGGAGTGTCCTTAAGTGATCTCCAACTAATGATTTTGTTCGGAGTCTCAGGACTGTGTATAGGAGTATATTGGACCAAATAGGACTTTTAGGGACTCAATATTAATCTGAGAGTGGATTGAATTCATGTGTCTATTTGCATTTAGGGCAACAACCGGTTATGCATTAAAGGGGAATAAAAGTCAAAGAATCCATCAAAGTGAATGTGTATTTTACTATTATGGAATGTTAGGGAAATGGGCAAAAGTAGTGATAGTATTTTGTTGGAGTTTGGTAAGGGTACCTAAAAGTGATCCAATCCAAAATCTAAGATGCTGGTGGTTAATACTTAACACGGAATTGTATTGTGGGGATCTCATGATTGCGAATAGGAGTATATTGGATGAAATGGGACTTTTGGGACTTAATTATAATCTAGGAGTGGAGTGAATTCATTTGTTCTATTTGTGGCTAGTCTTTATATGTATGATGTTCTGCAAATAGTTCTTATTATACATTGTTGGGGATATTAATACGATTAGAATAGTTTTTAAACATTCAATTTGGGACGGAGGTCGTAGTAAATTTTAGTCGAGATTGGCTTCTTGGGAAAGAGAAATGGTACCTTTGTGGTAGACTTATTTTGATCAAAGCAGTGTCTATTTATTTCATATGTTTCTTTGAAGCATCAAGTGGTGGTGTTAATGAAATTGAAAAACTAAGAAAAAGTTCTTGCAGGGTGGGTCATCTTTTCTTGAAGGTTATATAATGAAAAAGAGAGGGGGGACTGGGTTAGGAAATTTGAAGGAGAAAAACTTAAGTTTACTCGGTAAATGGTGGAGGAAGTTTGCCAGTAACAGGTGGTCATTGTGGAAACGTTCGGTTTGTGAGAAGTATTGGTAAAGTGGATGATAAATATGACTGGGTTTTAAGTGGATGATGTTCTGTAAGTAGTTTTTTTCCCCTGAGTTTCGCACTATATTTTTTGTTACATAAGCTTCAAATAGCATTCACAACTAGATAATTTATGAGCAGTTTGTCGCTAATCATGAATAATGACTATGAAGTTATTTATAACTTGTGGGAGATTAATGAAATAGTTTTAGTTGTACGGTCAATGAGAAAAGAAGTAAGAGCATCAATGATAAAGATGTAAGCAGGAAGGAATCATCAAGAGAGAAAGTATCAAAAAGAGCGAAAAAGTAAGGCAAAAATAAAAAGACAAGAGGAGAGAGGGAAACATTAGCTAATTTGGAAGGAGAAGGTGATAATATTTGGATACTAGAGATGAACATATATCACTAGAGAAGCTTTGAAAGAAAACTGGGAAAATTAGTATTTTGGGGAGTGCATCAGAAGTCATAGTGAAAAGTAAAAAAAAAAAAAAAAAAAAAAAAAAAAACAGCAAATTTGAGATGCAATCTGAGGAGATTTTAAGTGCTTATTTTTTTATCCCTCGTGAGCAATGAATGTATGCACTGTTATGGAATGTTAGGGAATTGGGCAGAGAGATATTAAAAGTAATTTTTGTTGGAGTTTTGTAAGGGAGTCTATAAAAAGTTATCCTTATTCCGGAGTTTAAGATGCTGATGGTTAAAGCTAATTATGTAATGGTTTTGTTCGGAGTCTCAGACTGCAAGTAGGAGTATACTCCCTCCGTCCCACCTCACTTGAGACTTATTTCCATTTTAGTCCGTCCCACTTCACTTGAGACTCCCTAAAATGGTAATCTTTTAATGATTTTATATTCAATCTACCCCACCCACCCATTCTCTCTCATCATTTTCCACCACACAATTCATTCAACCAACCTACTATTAACCCCACTCATTCTCTCTCTTCATTTTCTACCACACATTTTCCCTATTTTATTCTTTTTCCTTAGTTATTGTGCTCACCTCTTAGGTCTCAAGTGAGGTGGGACGGAGGGAGTATATTGGACCAAATGGGACAGATTGGGGACTTAATCTTATTCTGGGAGTGGATTGAATTCATCTGTCTCTTTGCATTTTAGGGCAACAACTGGTTAAGCAAAAAAGGGTAATAAAAGTCAATGAATCTAATATGGGTCAAAGTGAATGTGTATTTTACTAGGAGATGAAGGTAGTGAGAATAGAGTACGGAATGTATTAGTTGGTATAATAAAATAGATCAAGTGCTCTCTATGTACGTGTTTCTTATTTCGTTGGAGTTTGGTAAGGGTACCTAAAACTGATCCTATTCCGGAGTCTAAGCTGCTGATGGTTAAAACTTAACAAGTACTTGTATTGTTCAGGGTCTCATGATTGTGAATAGGAGAATTTCCATTCTTTCTCAAGACTCTTCAAACGAATACTTCAGATGAGTGCCAATTCCCTTGCGCTGACATGAAAAATGAATACTGAGGAGCATGACATTTTTAGATTTATGGATTGTTGTCTTTCCCCCAATTAGAAGATGGTTAAATTTGATGGAAGAGGTGGTTAGTGGATGGATGAGACAAACTTTATGTTAGCTTGTCGTAAGAAAGGGAGTTGTGATAGTTTTTCATAACTTAAGTCATTGTTCAAATATCATGGTAGGAAGCTGGTATTTGAATTCTGGAAAGTACCAACAAATAACGTGCTATATTATCATGTTAGTGGACTTCTATTTGCCTATAATCGTATGTTCTTTTGGTGCTTAATGGACGGTGAAAAAGTTGTATCAGGTGAGCGAGCTTCTATTTCTTGCTATTGTGGTAATTTTTATTTCGAATTGTCAAACAGAAGAATAAATGTTTAAATTTAGAAATTTCTTGATTGGTAATTATTGTCTTGATCTTTTCATCTGTTCTGGGAGATGACAATCTCCTCGCTTGTTGTTGCATGATAAAGCTTGCTTCTAGTTTCGGCACACTTTGCTTATTTAGTTTTGTATCACACCTCCGGTCTGTGCAAAGCCAAAAGCTCGCGAATCCGGCTGGCCAGTCTGGTTCGCCAATGAGATGAACAGGCCCGACCCGTGTGAAATGGAGTAGTTAGCTCGTATGTTTACCCCAAACCACTTGGTCCACCGGCTCTAACAGAGGGAAAATATAGATTTATACCCTTGTACTTAGCTCTAAGTTGGAGATCTGCCCTTATACAAGATAATTGCCATCCTTGTCCCTGTACTCACAAAAAATGAGGGTATATTTGACCAACATTAATTTTCCGTCCAAAACTTAACTACATAACTGACTAAGCACATAAATGGAAATAAGGATGTGACATGGAAAAAAATTGCACAGGTGAAATTGATGATGTAGGTTAGTTACAATGGAATATTTGCACAAATCCCATAGTACAAGGTCATATTTGCATGACTAGTCAACAAAGTGCTTATACTACAAAAAAATAACCATCATCCACTACTACCGCCACCACTCACCTCTACCACCTAACACCATCATGACTACCACTTCACATCCACTACGACCACTATTTCTTATTGGGTTTTGATACTTGCGAATGATGTTGGTTGGGGTTGGGTTAGATTTGACCTATTACAAGAAACAGAAGAATCTTGAAAAGAATTAAAAAAAATATAGATAAATTATATAAATATTTAACTAATTGACTTGGTGAATAAAAATAAAAAGGTAAAGTGAAAAGTAGTTAAAATACCATTTAAAAATTTGTATCCAAAACAAAATAAAATATTAAATGAAGTACTCCCTCTGTTCAATAACAAAGTGCACAAAAATGGGATGTGCGCGGGAATTAAGAAAAAAATTGAGTGGGTAGTTGTTGTGAGTGTGAAAAGTGAAGTAGGAGAGAGAAAGTGGAGTAGAAAATAGTAGTGAATAGTTGTGTTGGAAATGGGTTTTAAAATGTGGTGTTGACCACATTTTGACATAATTTCCAAAGTGGTTTCATTTTGTGTAAATGAAAACAAATTGCAAAATTGAAATCTACATTTACTGTAGATTAAGGAAAATGCATTTATGTTCTTAAAACAATTTCTGGGTGAATGAGAAATTAATGGCTAAAGTGAGCAACTTGAAATGGGGTTAATGAAGAGTTTGTGAATGAGAAATTAATGGCTAAAGTGAGCAACTTAAAACTCATACACTTGAATGTCATAACATTCAATTGTTCTCCTTCTACCATGCAACCTAGAGGCAAGTTTGACTAGTTTTGGACTAGCTCAAATTTGAACCACACCATCCAATCCCGAGCGCACTTATCGAGCAAAGGGAGTTTTAGAGCGCACGTGCGCATCGTTCGCTGGGAGCTGTGGAGCCTTCAAGTTTTGACGAGCTCATCCAACGGGTTCAAAGTTGGCGCGTGCAGTTTGGTTTGGGCGGACAGATAAGCGGTTCAGACTGGGTTGGAGCGGCTGGGCCGCGGTTTGGATTCGGTGTAGTACATGGTATGTGGTCCGTGTCCGTTCGGACAGTCGCGGGTCGGTCATGAAACGAGGAGCACCCGATCACATGTGGCTTGGGGCGGTTCGTGGTTCATCGATCACGCGCGATCGGACGACTAGGATTCATCCGGATGGAATTGTGTCCATTCCCCAAAAGACACTTGCAACTCTTCGAAAACTATAAATAGCCCCTAGAATGTTCAGTTTCAATTCATTCCGAACATCCAAAGCATTCCAGCAATTAGCAAGAAGGAGCATCTTGAAGCATAATTCTCTTCAAGTCCAGAAGTTCGGATCATTAATTTATTTTGTCGTTGCATCTTAGAGATGATTTCTAGTCAACCATTAGCATTCGTGCGGGGCAATTTCTTCTAGCGGAGACTGTATCCAACACAAGCCTCGATTAATTTTTCCCCGTTTTCAGTTAGTTTTGTTGTCACTTTCAAGAAAGCCATTTTGCTGTTACTTTCCTAACAATCGCAAGAAGAAATTCTGTTTTGTCGAGAAATGGCAACCAAAGATACCTCCTAGTCATCCGGGGCTACTCCTCGCCCAAACTCAGAAGCACCTGATCAGACTGTTGCTCATGCCCCTGCTCTGACTCAACGGGTACATGGTGAGAAACCACTAAAGTTTATAGGGGTGGATTTAAAGAGATGACAACAAAAGATGCTATTTTACTTGACCACCTTTAGCCTTCTGAAGTTTATTGGGGTGGATTTCAAGAGATGGCAAGTTCATTGACTTCAAAATGGTTGACTCCAAGATGGTGACAACCCAAGTGGATGAATTTTAGCTCATACTTCATGGCCTAGCGGTAGAAGGGATGATTCTGAATGAACCATTCAATGTGGCAACGGTCATAGAGAAGTTGCGACCATGATGGAATGACTTCAAGAACTATCTTAAGCATAAGCGCATGGATATGAGTATTGAAGACTTGGTGATTCATCTTCAGATTGAGGAAAATAACCGCAATGCTAAAGAGAAACTAGCCTAGGGCAAGGTGGAGGCAAATGTCCATCTTGCTGAATCAAGCACCAACAACAGAAAACAAAAGCCCTTTGGAGATGCCAAGAAAGGTTCAAGGAAAAAGTTCAAAGGTGCTTGCTACAATTGTGGCAAATCCGATCACAATCAAGCCAACGTCATCGATGACATTGGAGCTTGATCTAGCCTCTGTGGTGTTTGAAGCCAAACTAGCGAAGTTGGATGACAACCCAAGAGAATGGTGGATAGTGAACGATAATATTGACAGACTTGATAGGGGCATTCCATCTATCCGTGAGTCCGATTCTGAATCTGAAGCTTCTGTCACCGAGGCAGAGCTAATTTTAAGTGAACCAGAAACTTCTTCCACCGAGGGAGAAGAAATTGAAGTAGCGATGGGTGATACCGCTACTATGAATCAGTATGCTAGACCTAAGGTAGACACATATGTGTCTTGTATTGTGCTGACTGAAGCAGCAAAAGCCCATAAAGTTAAGGGGTAGTACTTTAATATGTTGCTCAAGTTCCAGGGTCTTCCCGCTGAGGACTCTTTGAACTTTTTAAGAGAGTACATGATGACCATTGCTGGGTTTCCTTTAAAAGAGGGGGTGACTGATGAACAATTGAGACTAAAATGCTTCCCTTTTTCTCTACAAGGGGCGGCTAAAACATGGTTGATGTTGTTACCTCCTAGGAGCATTAGGACTTCGGATGAGTTACATGATACGTTCTTGGGTAAATATTTTCCCCATGCTACGCTTGCTACTTTTAGACAGAAAATCATAGGCTTTATGCAAGAGCAAGGTGAGCCGTTTCATGAGGCTTGGGATAGATTTAAGATGCTCCAAGTACAATGTCCCCATCATAATTTTCCTTTACCATTGTTGCATCAGACTTTTTATGGGGGTTGAATCATGCTACTAATGTTTGCCAAGTTGTTGCGCAGTGTGATTCTGAACAGGTAAATGCAATGCAAGGTTATCCCTCAAGACAGAATCAAGGTGGTATTTATTCTAACACTTATAATCCGGATTGAAAGTATCATCCGAATCTGTCATGGAGGGGTAACCAAGGGAACCAGTTTCAACAACAAAAACCTCTTTATCCTCCTCCCCCACAAGGGAATCCGGAACAGCAGCCCAAGCAATCCATGGAGGAAATGATGAGGTCAATGCTGCAAGAACAACAACAAATGAGGTTGATGATGGAGCAACGAGAGAAGCAGCAGGATGCTGTCAACAAAAAGCTGGAGACCCAAATTGGTCAACTAGCTGAAGGACAGCAAGGGCATAAACCGGGAACTTTTACAAGTCAAGGGGAGCAAGTTAAGGCCATCATGACTCTCAGAAATGGCAAACAGGTAAGTAATGAGGTACATCCTACTCCTTCTTCTAAACCTTATGAGACACATGTTGAGGATGTTGTTGATAAGAGTACTAATGGCATGGGGGAAATTCCTAATAATGATTCTTCCACCCCAAGCCATATGTACCTCTTGTACCGTTTCCTGGATGTTTTATGAGAAATAAGTTGGATAAACAAATGTCAGATTTGTATGAGATGTTTTCGAAAGTTAACATTAATCTTCCACTTCTGAATGTGATCAAAAATATTCCGGCTTACGCAAATTTTTTCAAATAACTTAATTCCAGGAAACCAAGTATGGGAATAAACAGAAATTAATCATGGGAGAAAGTGGCAGTGCTGTGGTACAACAGAACCTCCCACCTAAACTGAAGGACCCCGAAAGTTTTAATATTTCTATCTCTATGGGGGACTCTAGGAAGGTGAAGGCAATGTTGGACCTTGGTGCTAGCATTAATTTGTTGCCTCATTATCTGTATCTTGAGTTGGGTTTACCTGAACTAAAACACACCACAATGACCTTGCAATTGGCTGACCGATCTATCAAGAGGCCATTGGGAATTGTGGAGGATGTTTTAGTGCAGGTAGCCAATTTGATTATACCTGTGGATTTTGTTGTGCTTGAAACTGTCAATGGTGTTGGGAATGGTCAGGATTCTCCCATATTGCTTGGGCGTCCATTTATGGCTACTACTAACACTATCATTAATGTGGGTGATGGGACTCTGTCTATGTGTGTGGCTAATGAGAAAATTGAAATATCTGTGTTTGATGTCATGCAAAGTCCTATAGATGATGAGTCTTGTAATTGTGTGGATGTGGTTGAGGACTGTGTGAGTGAAGTTTTGTGGCATGAGAGAGACTGTGAGGAGTTAGAGTCTTTGTTGTCAATTGGCGGTGAGAAAACTAGGGATAATGCGGATGTTCAACTGATGGCTGTGGAAAAGGCCGACGAACACCATCCTAGTGATGGCCCGTTTCACCCCCTAGGCCACTTCAATGAGAGGTCGGCGCCTTCTATTGTAACCCCTCCAGCTCTTGAGCTGAAAGCCCTCCCCTCAAATTTAAAGTATGTCTTTCTTGGGGAGGGTGAGACTTTACCAGTAATCATTACCTCTGATTTGACCCTAGAGCAAGCCAAGTTGATAAAAGTGCTTTGTGAGCACAAGGCGGCCATAGGGTGGTCCTTAGCAGATATAAAAGGCATAAGTCCCTCCATGAATCTTGTAGATGGTGCTAAGCCATCTAGAGAAAGACAGAGGAGGTTGAACCCTCACATGGAGGAGGCAGTTAGGAAAGAGGTCCTAAAGCTATTAGATGTGGACATTATTTATGCTGTCGCTGATAGTGAGTGGGTGAGCCCGGTTCAAGTTGTTCCTAAGAAATCGGGTTCCACTGTCACCACTAATGAGAAAGGTGAGGAAGTGCCTACTAGGGAAGTGATTGGGCTTAGAATGTGCATAGATTTGCGCAAACTTAATGCTGCAACAAAGAAAGATCACTTCCCTTTGCCCTTTATTGATCAGATTTTAGAGAGGTTAGCGGGTGATGCTTATTATTGTTTCTTGGATGGTTTCTCGGGATATAACCAAATTCCCATTGCACCAGAGGACCAAGCCAAGACCACTTTACTTGTCCCTTTGGCACATTTGCTTTTAGGAGGATGCCCTTTGGGCTATGTAATGCACCTGCGACCTTTCAAAGGTGTATGACCTCCATATTCTGACTTGATAGAGAGATGTGTCGAAGTCTTCATGGATGACTTCTCTGTGTTTGGTGATAGTTTTGATGGTTGCCTCGAGAATTTGACAATTGTTTTAAAACGTTGTTGTGAGACAAATTTGACCCTTAGTTGGGAAAAATGTCATTTTCTCGTAAGGCGTGGAATTGTGTTAGGGCATTTGGTGTCTAGTAAGGGCATTGAGGTAGATAAAGTTAAGATTGATGTGATTTCTAAATTACCTCCCCCTGTGTCGGTTAAAGGTGTACGGAGTTTTCTGGGTCATGCGGGTTTCTATAGGCGTTTTATAAAAGACTTTTCAAAAATTTGTAAGCGTTTATGTAACCTGCTAGCCAAGGATACCGAGTTCATCTTCGACCAAGAGTGCTTGGAAGCCTTCAATTTATTGAAGGAAAAGTTGACTTGTGCCCCCATTCTGTCTAGCCCCAATTGGTCTCTACCTTTTGAGTTTGCTATTGGGACTGTGTTGGGGCAACGAGTGGACAAGTTACCTCATGTGATCCATTATGCGAGTAGAACTTTGAATGATGCTCAACTTAATTATACTACTATTGAAAAGGAATTTTTAGCGGTGGTATTTGCTTTAGAAAAGTTTCGTTCTTACTTGCTTGGATCCAAGGTAATTGTCTATTTGGATCATGCTTAACTTTGAATGATGCTCAACTTAATTATACTACTACTGAAAAGGAATTTTTAGCGGTGGTATTTGCTTTAGAAAAGTTTCGTTATTACTTGCTTGGATCCAAGGTAATTGTCTATTTGGATCATGCTGCTTTGAAATATTTATTGAATAAAAAGGATGCTAAACCTAGACTTCTTAGGTGGATGCTCCTACTGCAGGAGTTTGATATAGAGATTAAAGATAAAAAGGGGACCGAAAATGTGGTGGCGGATCATTTATTTAGGCTTGAGGATTTCACTTTTACGAGTGTAATTGATGGTGCGATTCCGGTTAATGAAAATTTTTCGGATGAGCAACTCTTTGCTTTACATGTCCAAGAGCCTTGGTATGCAGATTTTGTGAATAATTTTGTGACTAACTTGATGCCACCACACTTCACTTATGACCAAAAATGAAAGTTTAAGTCGGATGTGAAGCATTATATTTGGGATGATCCTTATTTGTGGAAAGTGTGTCCGGATAAGATTATTAGGAGATGTATTCCGGAGCATGAGCAAGATAGTGTGTTGCGGTTTTGCCATGAACTCCAATGTGGGGGTCATTTTAGTGGGCAAAAGACCGCTAGAAAAGTGCTTCAAGCGGGTCTTTATGGGCCCACCTTGTTCAAAGATGCTCATGAATTTTGCAAAGTGTGATAGGTGTCAAAGGTCCGGTAGTATAGGAAAAAGAGATGAGATGTCCCTTCAAAATAATTTAATTGTTGACATTTTTGATGTGTGGGGCATTGATTTTATGGGCCCTTTTCCTCCATCTCATGGTTATCTTTACATTCTTGTGGCAGTCGATTATGTGTCAAAATAGGTAAAAGCAATTCCAACCCGCACTAATGATGCTAATGTTGTTTGCAAGTTTGTTTGTAATTGTATTTTCAGCAGGTATGGAGTTCCAAGGGCGATGATTAGCGATCAAGGTACTCACTTCACCAACAAGATGTTCAATAATGTGTTGAAAAAGTATGGGGTTGTACATAAGTTGGCAACGGCTTATCATCCCCAAACTTCGGGTCAAGTGGAGGTGAGTAACCGACAAATCAAAAGGGTGTTAGAAAAAACAGTGCGTCCCAACCGAAAGGATTGGGCCTTGAAATTGAATATGCACTGTGGGCATACCGTACAGCATACAAAACACCCATTGGTATGAGTCCATACCGGATTGTGTATGGAAAAGAATGTCATCTTCCTGTTGAGCTAGATCACGAAGCTTATTGGGCTATCAAAGAACTCAACATGGATTTGACACAAGCGGGGGAGAAAAGGCTATTAGCACTTGATGAGACGGAGGAGATGAGACAAGAAAGCTATGACAGTGCAAAATTGTATAAGGAACACACCAAGCGCTATCATAGTTATTAAAGGCCCTAGGTGCAAAAGGTGTGCCCGGAGCCTAGACGCGCTTTTGATAACTATGGTGCGTCCCATAGTTATTAAAAGCCCAAAGCGCACCAAGGCGCAAAAGGTGTGCTCGGAGCCTAGGCGCACCTAGGCGCGAGCCTAGGCGCACTTTTGATAACTATGAGCGGTATCATGATCAACATTTGAAATCCAAAATTCTCATTCCGGGTATGAAAGTTCTCCTTTTTAATTCCCGGTTGAATTTGTATCCGGGCAATTTAAAGTCCAAGTGGTCAGGTCCATTTGAGTTGGTTCAAGTGTTCCCTCACGGAGTTGTGGAGCTTAAAGATTTGACAAATGGGACCACTTTCATGTCTTTTATTTCTGGGTCGGTTCGAACTACGGTGACCTGAGCCCCTTATTGTCCTAAGGGGAACGTAGGCAACGAAAGTGCGGTCAAAAAGTTAGTCCGGGTCATCCTTTATGGATCTCTCCGAGTTTGTGGGTTTATAGGGGAGTGTATATACTGTCACCCTCCAAAAAGATTTTTATCTTTTGTGAGTCAATTTTTTTTTTTAACTTTTATAAAGGATATTACGCTTGCGGTTTGTTTAGTGGTGATGTGCAGATAATATATAGGTGATAACCATTTTGGAGCGGTAAAAACAGCAGAAAAAGAGGGCAGAAATTGAATTTTCAAGACAGACAAAGGGTTCGCACGCCCTATCACAGCACGCCCCCTCCTGGTACAAGAAAACCAACCTTCTGGAAAAAGGGTGCGCAGGCCCTCTTTTGGAAGGTGCGCACGCCCTCTCTCAATCCAAGAAAACCAGACTTTCTGTCATTCGCGTGCGTGCGCCCTCCCCACCCTGGTGCGCGCGCTCCCTCACGCCTGGAAGCTGCATAAGCCGGTCAAAAAAAGGGAAAAAACGGGCATAACACCATTTTATTGAACCCTAGCTGCCGAAACTCCCCCAAACCCTCATCTCTCTCTCTCTCTACAAATCCCCACCCAAATCACCAAATCCAACCAAATACCCGGAGAAATCAGTCTCCCCTTCCTACCATACACCCATGCCAAATATTTCACGTCTCAATTTCCATTAAAACCGGGCAATTACAAGACTTTCTTCAAATTTTGAAAGGAAGAAAAGTGGGATTTTGAGAGCTTTTGGGTGTGAATTTGAAGGTGTTGCAGAAGGAAAAAGCGGTTGTTGGAACAAGAGCTCTCTAGGGCTATCATCCTCTACACTCCGACAACTTTTCCGGCAACTTTTTCCGGTCAAGTAAGTTAATTATCCGAGTTATTTGTGTAGAGCATTTTCTTGTGAAGTTTTCAGACAATGGGTAGAACCAAGAAAAATACGCCCACACCCGACGTCCCGGTGGAACCCCCGTATGATAACACTAAATTCGTGAATGCAAAAGCGGTGAAATTTTATAATGATTACAAGGGGAACAGCTTTATGGTTGAGAGGGAATTTGATTGGGAAAGTTTTGGTATGAAGGAGGTGTTTACTTTTTATAAATGGAAGGATTTGGATATGGATCCAACGGCTCGAGGAATATCTCTTGTAGTCAAATACTTTTATGCTAATGTTTTTGGGAGAGGGGACGTGGACAATTCGTTCGTGCACGGTGTGGAGGTTGATTACATGAGTAAGACAATCAACCAATACTACCGTATGCCAGTTGGGACGACTGAGGAGAAGTCTGCTTATCAGAAATTGTTGAGGGAGATGAATACGGTTGACAAAGTAAAAGAAAAGCTTCCCATGTTCTCTGCGACTCTAGGGGTGAACATTGACCCTTGGAGGTACCACAAGGGCAATATTTTCAAGACTAATGAGCTGGTGCCTGAGTTGCAATATTTGCACCGCTTTATTTGTGAGCGGATAATACCATCTTCGCACAATGGGGATGTATATTGGCGGCGGGCTTCACTGGTGCATGTGGTGATGCGCAGAGAGAAGATAAACACCGGGCTAATAAACAGGCAGGAGATGATACAGTTGACTCAGGGGATGGGGTCCTCAAGCTATAAATTCCCTATTCTTGTCACTGAGTTGGTGGAGTTGGCTGGGTACGCTTATGCGAGTAATATTAAGGACATAAAAGCCGGGGCTCCGATCACTTTGAAGAAAGCCACCAATTTAAGGAGGGGATCCACTTCTGCAGTCGGGAGTATCAGTCAAGCTAGAGAGGAGATAGAGGAGGAAATGCATAACATCAACTCGTATGAGGCAACGTATTATTTAGCGGGTCAAGTGGAGAGTCATGAGGAGCAAATGCGAGAGTCTAGAAGAGAAAATGCAATGGAGTCGTATTCCAACAGCATGTGGCAAGCACAGATGGATCAAAGGATGGATAATTTGGAGGAGGTAGTCCACAAGGAGGTTGGGGAGAATCAATACTTTGACAGAGGATGATGGGGAATTTCTTCCCCGGTGAGCCATACCCCCCACAATATTATTCTCCCTAATATCCGCCATACATGAGACCGCCTAACATGCAATGGAGTGGACCTACTTGGGATGAGCATCGAGCGGAGCAAGCATCACAATTTCAAGGTGCTAGTTCAAGTGGTCCATGGGATCACTTATTTCCCCCGCCGCAGTGAAATGGTTGAGGTATCCCTACTCCTTTTACTAATTTTGTTATGATTTGTTGCATTAGGGACAATGCAAGTCTTTAAGTTTGGGGGTATGGGCTACGGTTAGTTTGGTTATCTGCTATCACTACTAGTAGGATTTAATTAGTTGTTTTGGTTTTAGTTTGTTTTAGGGTAAAATTTTAAAAATTTGTTCTTATTGTATTTGGGGATGTTGGCCACGGTCGATGATGATCCGAGGGATTATTTTAGTCATTATGGGTGCTATTGTTTAACCTAGAGTAGTAGTGTTAATGCAGTCCCAACTCTAGGTTAAACAATAGCACCCATAATGACTAAAATAATCCCTCGGATCATCATCGACCGTGGCCAACATCCCCAAATACAATAAGAACAAATTTTTAAAATTTTACCCTAAAACAAACTAAAACCAAAACAACTAATTAAATCCTACTAGTAGTGATAGCAGATAACCAAACTAACCGTAGCCCATACCCCCAAACTTAAAGACTTGCATTGTCCCTAATGCAACAAATCATAACAAAATTAGTAAAAGGAGTAGGGATACCTCAACCATTTCACTGCGGCGGGGGAAAGAAGTGATCCCATGGACCACTTGAACTAGAACCTTGAAATTGTGATGCTTGCTCCGCTCGATGCTCATCCCAAGTAGGTCCACTCCATTGCATGTTAGGCGGTCTCATGTATGGCGGATATTAGGGAGAATAATATTGTGGGGGGTATGGCTCACCGGGGAAGAAATTCCCCATCATCCTCTGTCGAAAGTATTGATTCTCCCCAACCTCCTTGTGGACTACCTCTTCCAAATTATCCATCTGTGCTTGCCACATGCTGTTGGAATACGACTCCATTGCATTTTCTCTTCTAGACTTTCGCATTTGCTCCTCATGACTCTCCACTTGACCCGCTAAATAACACGTTGCCTCATACGGGTTGATGTTATACATTTCCTCCTCTATCTCCTCTATAGCTTGACTGCTACTCCCGGCTGCAGAAGTGGATCCCCTCCTTAAATTGGTGGCTTTCTTCAAAGTGATCGGAGCCCCGGCTTTTATGTCCTTAATATTACTCGCATAAGTGTACCCAGCCAACTCCACCAACTCAGTGACAAGAATAGGGAATTTATAGCTTGAGGACCCCATCCTCTGAGTCAACTGTATCATCTCCTGCCTGTTTATTAGCCCGGTGTTTATCTTCTCTCTGCGCATCACCACATGCATCAGTGCAGCCCGCCGCCAATGTACATCCCCCTTGTGCTAAGATGGTATTATCTGATCACAAATAAAGCGGTGCAAATATTGCAACTCGGGCACCAGCTCATTAGTCTTGAAAATATTTTCCTTATGGTACCTCCGAGGGTCAATGTTCACCCCTAGAGTCGCAAAGAACATGGGAAGCTTTTCTTTTACTTTGTCAACCGTATTCATCTCCCTCAACAATTTCTGATAAGCATACTTCTCCTCAGTCGTCCCAACTGGCATACGGTAGTATTGGTTGATTGTCCTACTCGTGTAATCAACCTCCACACCGTGCACGAACGAATTGTCCGCGTCCCCTCTCCCAAAAACATTAGCATAAAAGTATTTGACTACAAGAGATATTCCTCGATCCGTTGGATCCATAGCCAAATCCTTCCATTTTAAAAAAAGTAAACACCTCCTCCATACCAAAAACTTTCTCAATCAAATTCCCTCTCAACCATAAAGCTATTCCCCTTGTAATCATTATAAAATTTCTCCGCTTTTGCATTCACGAATTTAATGTTATCATACGGGGGTTCCACCGGGACGTCGGGTGTGGGCGTATTTTTCTTAGTTCTACCCATTGTCTCAAAACTTCACAAGAAAATGCTCTACACAAATAACTCGGATAATTAACTTGACCGGAAAAAGTTGCCGGAAAAGTCGTCGGAGTGTAGAGGATGATAGCCCTAGAGAGCTCTTGTTCCAACAACCGCTTTTTCCTTTCTGCAACACCTTCAAATTCACACCCAAAAGCTCTCAAAATCCCACTTTTCTTCCCTTTCAAAATTTGAACAAAGTCTTGCAATTGCCCGGTTTTAATGGAAATTGAGACGTGAAATATTTGGCATGGGTGTATGGTAGGAAGGGGAGACTGATTTCTCCGGGTATTTGGTTGGATTTGGTGATTTGGGTGGGGATTTGTAGAGAGAGAGAGAGAGAGATGAGGGTTTGGGGGAGTTTCTAGAGAGAGAAAGACATGAGGGCAGCTAGGGTTCAATAAAATGATGTTATGCCCGTTTTTTCCCTTTTTTTGACCGGCTTATGCAGCTTCCAGGCATGAGGGAGCGCGCGCACCAGGGTGGGGAGGGCGCACGCGAATGACAGAAAGTCTGGTTTTCTTGGATTGAGGGAGGGCTGCGCACCCTTTTTCCAGAAGCTTGGTTTTCTTGTACCAGGAGGGGGGCGTGCGCACCCATTGTGATAGGGCACGCGCACCCCTTTGTCTGTCTTGAAAATTCGATTTTTGCCCTTTTTTTCCTGCTGTTTTTACCGCTCCAAAATGGTTATCACCTATAGATTATCTGCACATCACCACTAAACAAACCGCAAGCGTAATATCCTTTATGAAAGTTAAAAAAATTGACTCACAAAAAATAAAAATCTTTTTGGAGGGTGACACTATATACACTCCCCTATAAACCCACAAACTCGGAGAGATCCATAAAGGATGACCCGGACTAACTTTTTGACCGCACTTTCGTTGCCTACGTTCCTCTTAGGACAATAAGGGGCTCAGGTCACCGTAGTTCGAACCGACCCAGAAATAAAAAACACGAAAGCAATAATACACGGCGCCAAACACTTGATGGAGAAAAATCCCACATGTAATAAAAACCTTGCAAGTATACAAGTACCGAAGTAGCAATGTACGATTGTAAGGGTCGAACCACAGAGACTTGGATGATAAACAAGTGTATTTAATTAGTGCAAAAGTAACCAGGGGGTTTTTGTTTTGATTGTTTAAAAACTAAATTAACTACTAGGCAATAAAAGTAAACTAATGATTTAAGATCGCAAAACAAAGCAACGATTGAATTCAAGATTTGACACCGAGATTCAAGGATTGGGTTTCACAATACATTCACTTTATGCTATTTTACTAATAAAGACATCAATATCATTCTAGGGTTCATTCACAAAATCATGAGTTGGGACGGTTTGGTGTGCGATTTGCAACTCAACTATTCTTCTTTTATTACACTTCCAGTTACGTATATATAATAATAAAAGAATTCATGAAGATCAAAAGAATGTATGAACCTAGACCCGTTTGATTTCAGTTACGTCCTCAATTAGATCTAAGATGTAAAATAATGGTCAATGTATCAATCACCCACGTTAATGGCCCAATTGATACCCACAAATTCTAGGGCCAAAAGTATCTTAACATAAATCTGAAACCTTAGAAAGAATTACGAATAATTTACCACTCTAAAATGATATTGAATTATGAATTAAGAACTATAGCATAAAGATCATGTATTGTTACTACCAATCCGCAAATCACAAGAGAATTAGCTACTCATTGACATAGCAATAATCACAAGAAACTAATTAGAAACCATAAACCTGGATAGTACGCTTGATAATGATGAAAGTCTCCAAATCCTGATTACAATCTTCACACCTAAAATAAAACCTGAGAATAAAGCATAAGAAAACTAATGGCTGTTGTGTTTTCTTTTTATACTAGGGTACAATATCTCAAAATATGGAAAGGAATTACAATCCTAAACAAAGGAGGACAACTTCAAAAATCTGCGTCGGAGTAGGGGGCGCGCGCACCCTTACTTTAACATCACTAGTAAAACCTTCTGGAGTATGAGGGCGTGCGCACCAAATTGGAGGGAGCGTGCGCACTTTTTTATGCCTAACAGTCCCATCCTTCTGGAATAAGAGGGCGTGCGCACCCTTTATAAGGGGGCGTGCGCACCCTACCTCTTTCCTCAGGAGTCTTCTTCTTTTCATAATTTCCTGTATAGTCCTTGGCCCATATATTCTCCGAAATTCCCCTCAGGTCCTTTCTCCACTTTACAGCCAAAATTCCTCCATTTTTCAACAGTTTCCCCTGTACTCAAAGACACTCAAAACAACCATTAAAACACAAAAATACCCAAAGATTAGATAGCTCTAAGATAAGAACGAATGTATTTAATATTGATGTGTAAAAACACATCCATCAGATAGATACAGGTGCTTTCCGCCACATTTTTGCCTACAAGGAGAGCTTCATATCTTACACTCCTATCTCTGGAAGGAAGCTGTATATTGGAAACTTCGCTAATTCTGAGGTCGTGGGACTTAAAAAAGTTGTGTTGAAGATGACTTCAGGCAAGGAGCCGACGCTCGTGGATGTGCTGCATGTCTCAGATGCAAGAAATTAGTTTCAGGATCACTATTGAGCAAGGCTAGTTTTAGACTAGTGTTTGAATCCGATAAGTTTGGGCTGACCAGAAATGGTCTTTTCCTTGGAAAAGGGTACCTTTATAAAGGCCTTTCAAGATGAATGTAATGAATGTTTACCGCCCAGAGGCAAAGAATAAAAGTGTTTCTAATATTTACTTGTTGGATAGTCCTAATTTATGGCACGGTAGATTAGAACACGTAAATTTCAACACAATTAAGAAGTGAGTGAATCTAGAATCATTTCACTACGTAGTTAGAAACACGACACCTCTTGAATTAGTTCAGACAAATATATGTGATATAAAGTTTGTGCAAACTCGAGGTGGGAGAAAGTATTTCATTACTTTATAGACGATTGCACGCGATATTGCTACGTATATCTTTTGAGAATCAACTTAATGTAAAAATTAAGAAGATTCAACATGATAGAGGAGTTGAATATGTTGCTCCGTTTGAACATATATGCTGGGAATCCGACATTATCCATCACACAACAGCTGCGTATACACCTCAGTCTAACGGAGTAGCTGAACCTAAGAATCGTACTGTTAAAGAGATGATGAATGCAATGCTAATAAGCTCTGGCTTACCCGACAACTTGTGGGGGGAAGTTATACTCTCCGCCAACTACATTCTTAATAAGATACCTCAAAAAGGTAAAGATGTGACGCCTTAGAAATTATTTCATAGTCGTAAGCCGACTTATCAATACCTTAAAATGTGAGGGTGTCTAGCTAAGGTTGAAGCACCTAAGCCAAAACAGGTCAAGATCGGACCGAAAACTATTGATTCAGAGTCAATATAATACTTGGGAGTTGGTCGATCTCCCGCCAGGATGCAGACCATTGGGTTGCACGTGGATCCTCAAAAGGAAGTATAAAGCTGATGAATCTATCAATAAGTACAAAGCCCAACTAGTAGCCCTTGAGATACATCAAATGGATGTGCAGACAACTTTCTTGAATGGAGAGCTGGAATAAGAGATTTACATGGAACAACCCGAAGGGTTCGTAGTTCTTGGTAAAGAGCAAAAGGTGTTTAAACTTGTAAAGTCTTTTTATGGACTAAAACAAGCACCTAAGCAATGGCACAAGAAGTTTGACCGAACAATGTTGTCAAACTGCTTCAAAATAAATGACTATGACAAGTGTGTCTACATTGAAGAAACATATAATTAGTTTGTGATAGTTTGTCTGTATGTAGACGTCATGCTAATAATGGAAGTACACATGAATTTATCATGAATACTAAAGACACATTGAAAAAGCTCTTTGACATGAAAGATATGGAAATAGTTGATGAAATCTTAGGAATAAAAATTTCTAGAACATTACATGGAATAGTCTTGTCACAATCCCATTTTATTGAAAATATTCTTTGGAAATTCAATGTCATTGATAGTCCTCTAGCTAAGACTTCGGTAGATTTGTCTCTACACTTAGCTAAAAACAGAGGGGAACCACTTTCTCAACTGGAATATGCGAGGATAATTGGCAGTCTAATGTACTTAACGAATTGTCCACGTCCAGACATTGCATATTCATTGATCAAACTAAGTAGGTTTACAAGAAGGCCCTAATGAGGGTATTTCGATATTTAAAGTATAAATTGAAAAATGAGTACTTTATTATAGATATCCAGCAGTATTAGAAGAATATTGTGATGCCAATTGGATATCTGACACGAAAGACTCCTAGTCCACAAGTGGATATGTAGTAACAATAGGTGGAGGAGCGGTGTCATGGAAATCTTCCAATTAAACGTGTATAGCTCGATCCACGATGGAATCAGAGTTCATAGCCACACACATTAGAGAGGAAGCTGAGTGGTTAACGATTTTTTGGCTGATATTCCTTGTTGGAATAAGCATGTGACTGCTGTTATGATACATTGTGATAGTCAATCAGCAATAAGAAGAGCACAAAAGCAGTATGTATAATGGTAAGTGTTAGTCCCAAGACACAACAAGGGTATGGAAAAAAGGCTAGAGAGGGGGGTGTGAATAGCCTACTTAAAATGTTGACCCTTTTTCAAAATTCAACCAAAGGCTTACTCTATGAATTTTGCGGTCAATTAAAACCACGCGATCAAGAGTAATATGCACATCCAAAGTTTACGTTGTAAAGGATAGAGTTGAGAGTTAGTTTGAAATCTAAGAATATAAGGGAAACTAACTATGCGGTCGACTAAGCAATGGTGCGGTCGGCAGAGAGTGCGGTCGACAGAGATCAAGAATGCGGTCGACTAGAATGGTTGAGAGATTGAAAGAAGTGTCTTAGAGTTTGGCTAAAATGATAAGTAGTCAGAGGCTGTAACTTAGGCAATTGGAAATCAACAAACACAATTCACAATAGTTTGAGTATGTGGAAAGATCAAACACTAAACGACAAACAAGGTAAATATGAACAATTTAAGAACAAGTGCTGAAAGTAAATTTGCAGAAACTTGAACAGTAAGTAAATGAGACAAGGATTTGGAGAGGTTCGGTCTGTCTAAAGATCTACGTCCTCTACCAAGATCGTTAGTCTTGTATTTTGAATTGAGGTTTATATTGTTTCTTCTTGATTACAGATTACAGATTGAATTTCTTGGTGGACAAGTTTGAAGGACAATGAGCTGTTGATGTCTGACTGAAGCTCAGTCTGAGTTGTCCTTTTGTTGTAGAGGATAGTGGTCCAGACACTATCATATCCGTTGAATGACAGTTGTGTTTAAATTTGAAATTTGAATTTTGCAACGTTATAAACTAACCAAAGGTTTTGGACACTTGTGTGGCCATGGTTAAGTTTAACCAACCTTAGTTTCTTGTCTTGATTCACATTTACGGTTACCAGCTTGCGATCAAGTGAGCTTAATTGCAGTCGACCAGATCACGGTTAAGTGATCATGCGGTCGAGTGATACTTGACCTTATATTTCTAGACTTAGGAAGTTTAACTATATGAAGTTTAAAACTTCTAAAGCCTAAGTAACTAAAAATTGGATTTAACTATATGAAGTTTAAAACTTCTTACAATGTATCCTAAAGTCCATAAAAATAAAATTAGGTCATGGTATCAATCAAATTAAGTAATAGGAGTGGTTTATAATAAGCATACCCAACAATAAGTGTAGACATATTCGTCGTAGACATAATACCATTAAACAGCTGATCTCAAATGGCGCTATCACAATTGACTATGTAAAGTCAAACGATAACTTAGCGGATCCGTTTACAAAAGGTATAAACAAAGATCAACTATATAAACTATTAAGGGGGATGAGATTAAAATTGACAACAAAAGAACACATAGCGGACACTCAACCTTGAAAATTGGAGATCCAAAAACCTTGGTTCAATGTAACAACTAAGTTATGAGGTTCGGTTGAAACACTTGGAACCCGTTTCACACTCATTTTTAGAACATCCAAGTATATGTACCTGCAATAGTGGTGAGGTTAAGTTGTGATTTTTTTAATGATTCATATACCTAAGTGGTGGAGTGTAGCAGGATACTCTTTATAGGATAATCACCTAAGTGAGAAGTATTAAGGCGGCTTCTAAATGAACACTTATGAAGAGGTACGGTCCATGGCCAAAATGTACACAACGTGAGACCAAATGGTGTTAGAGCTGTTATTGTGTAATATTCTCTTGGTATGCACTATACAGTCTCTAGTTTAAAGCATCGCGTTTCTAACATGCTAGTATATCCGATAGTATTTACTATGGAAGGTTTAAGGCCATAAGCTACATATCTTGATGTAATAGTAGTTCGCCGGAACTTTTGGACAAATCTGCATACATGCATTAGTTGTCATTCATTTGGGGGATTGTTGAAAATGGGTTTTGAAATGAGTTTATTGCAAAACTGACATGCGTACTTTCATTTATTTTCAATTTGACTTGCAAACTTTGGAAACATCAAATGTGGTTTGCGTACTTTCATTTTCAAAATTTTGAGACGACTTTTTTTAACACCCGTTAAAATACATAACTTGGCACTCCATATAGGGGGTAACAATGAAAATATAAAACTTACAAGCCTAAATTTATAGTCAATAAAATAAGTACTTGAAAGAAAATTAAAACCCTAACTATATGTTGCATCTTTCTCATAAGCTCTACCCTTCCATTTATTTCCAGGCATGAGCTCTTCCCCCTCCCTCTCCCTCTCCCTCTCCCGTCTGGTGCCTAAACCCTCTCCCACACCCGCTCAATCGCCCCTCACCGGTTAGCCGTCATCACCTTCCTCTCCGGCGCCGTCATCACCTTCTTCTCCGGCGAGATTCCTGCCTACTGGCCAATCCCATCTCCCATCTCACCACCGGTCAATCAGACAATTTTTTTGCTAGATCGAGTTTTGAACTGCCGCCGACCACCCTCACTATTTTCTTCAAAAATCGAATTCTCCCTCCATCTCGTTCTTTCTCTCCCAGAGGCAGATTCGTCTTTTGAATTTCTACAGAAATCGTTTATTTTATTTTTTTTAATTTTTTTATTTGATTTCAGATCTGAAGAATTTTTTTTGTTGTTGTGCGCGTGAGTTTGATTGTGTGCGGGTGTTAGCTTGAATCCGGGTTTAACATCATATTTGAGTTTCAAATCTGGGTTTTTACATCATAGTGCATGTGTGAGTTTGAATATGGGTTTTTGAAGATTTGGGTGATGTCTCTGTTTGATTGGGTGTTGAGGATTTTGAAGATGGAGGTTGATGATAGTATTGAGACTGTTATGGATGAAGGTTAATGGTGGAATGAGACTGGTGTAGAAGGAGATTGGTGGTGATGGTGGGTGGTGGTTGTTGTACTCATGTCAGTTTTGCAATAAACTCGTTTTGAAATGTGGTGTTTATCACATTTTTGTTGGGTTTCGTAGGAACATGCGCAATGGAATAACAACAAAAACGAGAACCCAAATCAAAGATCCATGCAAGACGATTATCTTAAATATTATGAAGATATAATATTAACCCTCGTAGCGTTTAGTCTTCGATCTTGGATTTTGAATCGACGATCTTGAATCACGAACTTAGGCGTTGATAAGAGAACGCCCTCTATTAGTATCCATACGTCGAACGAACTCAAGAATATTTCTTGATAGGATAGCTAGATCCAGTATTTGAAAATTTGATTTTCTAATCATTAACGCTATATGATTATGGTGCTCTTGATCTTTGATTCTCAATCAAAATCAAGTTTATTATTTCCAAAACAATGTGTATTAATGTATGAATAATTGCTGGAGAAGGAGGAGTAATTATACTAATTAATCTTTAACCCTTAAGGATTAAGAATCCTAATCCTTATTTCTCACATAAAACATCAGGCCCAGGCCCAGGCCAGGGCAAGCACGGTCATGTCTTTAAGGAGCTCGGCCGTACAAGCAAGGTCGAGTATTATAGGTGGCATTGCCGTGCCTTTTAGCTAAAATCCATGCTCTTAGATGATTGCGCGGTCATGCGGGTGCAGGCGACGTGGCCGTGCAAGAGTCACCAGAGACTAGAATTTCGTCCCAAGGCCTGCACGGTCGTGTCCTCCAGGGAGCACGGCCATACTGCCCATAAATCCATATTTAGCCTTTTAAATAATTCGTTCTTTGTGTGTGACCCCATAAGATTATATTGTGTTGGCAATGAGCTCGACCCAATCGATTCTCACAAGTCATAAGTGGACTCTAGCAAGCCATTGTTACTACCTAAATAATATAATATCCAAGTTTGATATTTTTTCATAGAATATATCACAATCCTTTTGTCACACGATATCAAATTGGACATAAGTCATGGTCCACGTCAACTTATATTGTCCAATACTTTTCTCAATACCAAGTAAATTTATTATCTGAATGACAATGATCTCATCAATTCATTCGGGTGTGGCCACGCATTTAGTTCAATCTTACTCATCAAGTGACCTAGCAGATATCTTTCATATAGAGGGACAAATCTGATGCATGCACAAGCCCGCTATATCAACACAAAAGATGGAAGGTCAGCAGCCAAGGAATTCAAACATCAATCAAGGATAAGGATTGACTAGGATAAGGTTTTGGCTCCTATTAAGATTAAGCAAACATTAATTATGGTAATAAATTTTGTAACCTCTGTAAGCCTTTAAAAGGCCAGCTCAATAATGGAATAACGATCGAAGTTTGAAGAAAAGAAAGTATTAGGGAGTTTGGGGAATTCTCAATAAAAAATTCCCAATTCTATTCCTTTATGTATTTCTTTTTCTTTATTTCCCCAGCCAATTTTCCAGCCAACATTATAGCTAAGCCAAATATCCCTAAATCCTCTTTTCCTGCCGCTCGAAGGCCTGTGATGCGTTCCATTACAAAATCAGCCCGTAACATTGGTTCCATTGCCGGCGT
Organism: Campanula takesimana; assembly: GCA_026119855.1. Lineage (NCBI taxonomy): Eukaryota > Viridiplantae > Streptophyta > Magnoliopsida > Asterales > Campanulaceae > Campanula > Campanula takesimana. The sequence continues at coordinate 548,173 of JAOWBW010000833.1, forward strand.
CATGGGCAATTATTTTTTTATCAAAGGAGGATGTTTCTCGTATGAAGGAATCCATCACCCGTATGGAAATGATGATAGCAAAATTACTTGAAGATAGAGGCATATCTTCAGCCGTAGAAACCAGCCCTGATGATTGTCAAGAGGACGCTCCCATGAATTACTCTGCGAGTAATAACCAAGGGCCACAATTCGAGTTCCCCATGTCCGAACAGCTGCATCTGCCTCCTATAGCCCGAAACATACCACCACCAGCAACTCCACTACTACCACCCAAAACTCCTCCGTCACTCCTAACTTTTCGGGCACATATAAACCTGTTGTCCAAGGAAGAAACAGCTGAAAGTGACGCTAAAGAGCCTGTTGTTTCTTTCTGAACCATTACTATGGCTGGACTTCACAACCCCAATACTGTACAAGTGTCAGTCCAATTATCAAAAACTTCTTTAAATGGAATGAACAATTATGGGAGCACTCACAATTTCATTGACTTCAAAATTACTAGCTCACTAAGGTTTCCAGTCACAACTTGTGTGACAGTGGCGAATGGCGAAAAGCTTCATTTCACGAGTGTTTGTGATCGAGGCATTATTATGACGTGGATAGGGGAACCACCTCCGCCTCGTGCCGACATCTTCTTCAACCCTGTGCATCCTCCAATCTCTAATGAGTAACCAGAGTTTTTGAGCTCTCATTTTAGCTGTTAGTAAATCAGACCCAAACGATAAATAACAATGAACGCAAATCAACACAGAATATACGTGGTTCACCAATCTCTATTGGCTACCTCCACGGGCAAAGGGAAACAGATATTATTATGGCGGAGAAACAATTACATTAGGATAATCACACTAATCTATGTTTGCATGAACTTTGATCACAAAGTTCCTAGCTATGCAAATCCCTATATCTAGAATTACTGATCTCTCTCTCCATGTCAATTGAATCAAGCACACAAAAAAAATACTACTTTACGACTAGTATTTATTGGGATTAGAGACCTAAACCAGAAGATAGAAGGAGTCCTAAATCAAATCCTTAACCGACTTGATTTACTTTCTAAAACAGCCAGAACAGCGTCAGAATTCGGAACAGCCCGTAACTCCTGGTCCGCCCAGGTCTGGGACAAGGTCCGCCCGGGTCTTCAAGCGCCCGCCTGCCTGGCATCACGCGCCCACCTGAACATGGTCCGGCCGGACCTCCCAAGGTACCCGACCGGATCAATACTGCTGCTGCTGTACTTCATCTTCAAAATCATCTTTTGCTCTAACAATCTCCACCTTGATTTTGAATCTCCCCTAATAATTCAGATGCACGAGCTTCTGACATAGACTCCACCTTGAGCCACATCCCTCGTACCAGATTTTTTCAACCTTTGCCTCAGTCTGTCTTTCGTCAAAGACACTAGATTTGTTCTCCGGACAACCAGATTTTTTCGCGCGCGCCATGTATCTTCAAGACACTCAGAATTTGCCTCACCAGGCAAACAACTTTGTCCTCTGGACAATCAGATTTTCTGCATGCAATGTATCCTACGGACACCCAGAATCACCCCAACGGGCGACTAACAGTCATTCAGACGTGGCCCATCCCGTCGACATTGGATCTTGCCAACCATGACTGACACAATTGGTATGTGTTGATCTTCTAGCCGTGGCTTGCCCAGTTCACTCCGGCCTAGAGTAAAACGATACTCCACCTGCTCGCCAACACCCTCACCAATCTCAGAACCTTGGAGGATAAACAAGGAATCTTTTCTTCCGCCCTTCAGAATCACATCCGAACCTTTGTAGACATCCAGAACTCCACCTTCACCTTTGAAACTGTATTCCTTCTTGTCCAACCGACTAAGTGATACCCGATTCTTTGCTACTTGTGGAGCGTGTCTTACCTTGTTTAATGTGAGATATTTATCACTAGAAGTTCTCACCCTTACAAAGCCCATGCCAACTACTTTGCAGATAGATCCATTAGCCATATAAATACGGTATCCATCCTTCTGCTCGTACGTTGTAAACTGCTCCTTTCGCGAACACATGCGATAAAAAACTCCCGAATCTCGAACCCATGCAACTTCCTTGCACGCTTCTTCTTCGTTCACCAGGGCATAATCAACATCCTCATTCAGATTGTCACTGCTCGCCATCGCTGCAGCTGACTCAGAATTCTTCAGACGCGGAGTCAGATGTACAACTCTGAAATCTAACCAGATTATTGCCTCGGGCAACACAGATTTTGTATCTACTTCTAGATCACTAGAATAGACTACAACGGATGTTAGATCTTCAGATTATACCAGACAACTAACTTCTGATCACAGAACCCTAGCTTCAAATCTCCGTCTTCAGATGTAGATATCAGACACCGAAACGTTCCAGATGCGTTCTTGGATCACCAACGAACACCAGACGAACTTTCAGATTCAAATCTACCAGATTTGCTATTTCTAGCACAGATGAGCAATCACTGACTGCTCTCAGATGTGTCCAACCTAGACACCCAGATTTCTGCACGGACACTGCACGCGGGCTGCACGTGCTATGCACGAAAAAAACTGCACGCGATCTGCACCAAAACTGCACGCGACCCGCACCAAGACTGCACGCGAACTGCACGTTTTCTGCACGCGATCTGCACTTTTTCTGCCCGCGATCTGCACGCCCAATGCATAATCTTCCATCAGATAATAAACTTGTTCTTCCCGTCAGACTTGTTGATTTTCTGTTCCATCCCGGAATCCATCTCTTTCTACGCAGCGGAATGCCTGATCTTTCTTTACTAACCAGACTCTGGTGCCACCAGAGCTCTGATACCACTTGTTAGTAAATCAGACCCAAAAGATAAATAACAATGAACGCAAATCAACACAGAATATACGTGGTTCACCAATCTCTATTGGCTACCTCCACGGGCAAAGGGAAACAAATATTATTATTGCGGAGAAACAATGACATTAGGATAATCACACTAATCTATGTTTGCATGAACTTTGATCACAAAGTTCCTAGCTATGCAAATCCCTAGATCTAGAATTACTGATCTCTCTCTCCATGTCAATTGAATCAAGCACACAAAAAAATACTACTTTACGGCTAGTATTTATTGGGATTAGAGACCTAAACCAGAACATAGAAGGAGTCCTAAATCAAATCCTTAACCGAATTGATTTACTTTCTAAAACAGCCAGAACAGCGTCAGAATTCGGAACAGCCCGTAACTCCTGGTCCGCCCGCCTGAACATGGTCCGGCCGGACTTCCCAAGGTACCCGACCGGATCAATACTGCTGCTGCTGTACTTCATCTTCAAAATCATCTTTTGCTCTAATATTAGCCAAACTCCTTTCCCTCCATTTTTGCCAAACCCAACATATAATAAGGCAGCATGGAATAATTTTGATCTGTAGTTTCAAAATTTCAAGCTTGAGGACAAGCTTGATGTCAACGGAGGGAGTAATGATGCATGGACAAGGCAGCTATATCAACACAAAAGATGGAAGGTCATCAACCAAGGAATTCAAACATCAATCAAGGATAAGGATTGACTAGGATAAGGTTTTGGCTGCTATTAAGAAAAGCAAACATTAATTATGGTAATAAATTTTGCAACCTCTGTAAACCTTTAAAAGGCCAGCTCAATAAAAAAATCCCAATTATTTTCCCCATCCAATTTTCCAGCCAGCATTATAGCTAAGCCAAATATCCCTAAATCCTCTTTTCCTGCCGCTCGAAGGCCTGTGACGCGTTCCATTACAAAATCAGCCCGTAACAAAATCCCGTCTTAACTTATTATTTTTTCCTGCAAGAATCCGATACATGGTTAAGGATAACGTTTAACTATGTCAAACATAACGTTCATCAAGTTGAAAACCCTGATAATCTCAGTTCTAAGGATTATAATGATATAACTATATAAGATTTAATTATGACATTTGACCATAACATAAATCTCATAACAAGTCAATCCAGTACCTTGTTCACCAACAATTATCCACAAGTTTAATCCGCATCTCCATGCACATAATTCATCACATGATTATCCATTAAACTCATGCTAGTTCTTCATATGATACTAGAGACATAGATTATTATATAATAAGCATGCAAAACATATAATAATCAAACAATTAATCTCTATTATAAATGAATAATTATATTACAAAGGTCTATCTCATAGACTCGGGGCATAATCACTAACAATTTGGACTTAGTTTCCAAAGTGGTTTCATTTTGTGTGAATGAAAACAAGTTGCAAAATTAAAATCTAGAATAGTGTAGATTAGGAAAATGCATCTATTTTCTCAAAACCATTTTCGGTTGAATGAGAAATTAGTGGGTAAAAGTGAGTAATTTGAAATGGGTTAATGAAGAGTTTGTGAATATGGAAAGCCATATTCAACATTGCCTAGAAAACACAAAGTTGGAGAGTATTTAAACTAATTGTTATCCTCCTACCATGCAACCTAGTGGTCCATTGGGTCAACTATGCAACCTAATGGCAAATTGGGCTAGTTTTGGACTAGCTCAATTTTGAACCACGAGGATGGTGGTACCATCCGAGCCCGAGCCCAGGCAAAGCGCATTGGGCATTTTAGGGTGCACTTTGCTCGCGCGCATCAGTCGCTGGGAGCTGTGGAGCCTTAAAGTTTTGACGAGCTCACCTAGTGAGTTCAAGGCTGTTGCGTGGGTTTAGTTCGGGTGGACTGGTCGGCGGTTCGGGCTTGGTTGGAGCAGCTGGGCCGCGGGTTGGATTTGATGTGGTATATGGTATGTGGTCCGTGTCCGTTCAGACAGGCGCGGTCGGTTGGGGAACGGGCGGAGCACCCGTTCGCATATGGGGTGGGGAGGTTCGTTGAATCTGGTTCATCGATCGGATGCAATCGGACGATCGGATGCGATCGGACTGCCAGGATTCATCCTTATCGAATTGTGCCTATTCCCCAAAAGATACCTGCAACTCTTCAATTATTATTAGTATCCCCCAGAATATCCAGTTTCAATTCATTCCAAACATCCAAGGCATTCCAGCAATTAGCAAGAGAGAGCATTTTAAAGCATGATTCCCTTCAAGTCCAGAAGTTCCGAGAATTAATATTTGTTCGCGGAAATCGTTAATTTGAAGTGATTCTACTAACGACAGTTAAAGTCGTTGCATCTTAGAGAAGATTGCCAGCCAACTGTTAGCACCAGTGTGGGGTAATTTTTTCTTGCGGAGATTGTGTCCAACACAAGCGTTGACTAATCCGTCCCCATTTTCAGTTAGCTTTTTCGTGATTTTCAAGAAATCCATTTTTTGTTATTAATTTTCCTAACAAGTTGTTCTGAGTGTGACAAGTGGGCTCCATTGAAAAAAGAAATATATAAAATTTCCATTTAAGAAAAGTGTGACTTATCAATGAGACGCTCAAAAGATAAATTAGTGCACATTGTTATGGGACAGAAGAAGTATATGTAAATTAAGAATACAAAATATATTCAAATCTTCAAATTAAACATAGAATTCAAATATTCAAATTAAACATAGTATTCAATTTTTTCAAATAAAAATGTTGTCTTCAAATCTTTAAATTAAAATTACAAAATCAATATTCTAATTTAACATTACATATATAAGGAAAAATCAAACATAGTCTTCAAAGTAAACATTACAAAGTCTTCAATCTTAAAATCAAGTATGGTCTTGAAATGCAAATCTTCTTAAAAACTGTCTCAAATTATTCAAAATTTGTAGTCTAAAAAAATCTTTAAATCTTATTGTTATATTCTTCAAAGTCTTCAAAAAAATTCAAGTCTTACACACTCTTCTAGTGGATATCCATCTATTAAATATTCACCGACAAGGTCGTCTTCAGCGGAGATATCATATTTATGGTTTTAAAGATCACAATCAATAATGCCTTGCCTCCTTAAATACGCATCGTCTTGGTTGTACTGCCCTATGTGCACGATTGATAGCTTGACTATCAACACAGATACGCCACTGGTCACCCTTCTTTGGTACTAACAAAGCTGGTACCGCATATGGGCTCGTGCTCTCTCGTATATGCCCAATCTGCAATAAAGCTCCAAACTTTTCTTGCAAAATTTTGGCCTCCTCGAGATTTAGATGATAATGTGGTAGGTTAGGTAATAATATCTCGCATATGAGGCAGCGGAGATGGCTTTGCAGTGAGCTGAGGAAACTTGGCTAACAAATGTTGAACCGCTTTAGGAATCTTCATCTCGCCATACTCAGGTTTAACAACCAAAGCATAAGCACCACCATTTTCTTTCACGCCTGCCATGAAAGAACCACAAGATTCAGTTAGGGAGACAAGTGCCCGCCCTTCCACATTAGAATGTAACTTCAGACAACCTATCAGAGCAACAACAGTCCTTTTACCCTTCCACTGAAACATGTGGATGTTATCACGTCCTCGTGAGTAGCATCAATATCATATTGCCAAGGTCGTCCCAATGATATCTGACATGCATCCATATCCACAACATAACAACATTATCAGAATAAAACTTATCCATGTTCAATGGCACTTTACAAATACGACACATACAACCTTTTATATCCAAGCAATTTGGTATGGTGTTGGGTGTGGTTCTGTTGGGGCTGTAACTCATCAATCAATTTTTGAGCATACAAATTCTCACAGCTGCAACTATCAATGATCAAGGTACAAATTGTGTCCCCTACTCAACATCTCGCCTGGAATTTACGTATCCGCTGGCTCAAATCCTCCTGTATGGGTGAGCGAAGACTGCGTTGAACAACACACACAAATTCACCATTTTCATCACCACAAACAACAGCAGCATCATATTTGTCCTCCTCGACACCAAGGTCTTTCTGTTCATCCTCGGGAATAGCATCCACCACGTGCACTGGTTTGTGGGTTGGACACTTGTTAGACTTGTGTCCGAGCTCATTACACCAATAGCATTTTGTTACTGGAATGTGCTGGCTGAATGTGGTCACTGAGGTTCTAATGGAGGTCGTCGGGTATATGTAGAGCTTGGGGGTGGCTGAGATAGTCCCAGAAAGATAGTCCCATTTGAATTTTGAGTGTCAACACAGAACATTAATGACAACCTATTCATCCTAGTGGAATTTTAAATCGTTATTGATAAATCATTATTAATAACAATTTTTAGAATTTCACTAGGATAATTAGATTGATGCTCGACTTGATCAAAATTCACTTGAGTTGACCATTAAAAGTCAAATGAGACTATCTTTTTGGGATGGGGCTATTTATCTTGCAAATGCTCATTTAAACTTTAGTTTACTTCTTGTACAGGTACGGCATGGGTAATCAGGGGCGGACACAGGCACACCCAAAGGGGTGGCTGTGAACCCCCCATTTTTTTTGTTAACAAGTAATTTTTTTTTTTTTTTTTTAGTTTTCTTAATAAGTGCACCCCCCTACTAGGTTTGCCCACCCCCCTTTCTAAACAACAGAAGAATAAAACGCACAAACAAAAAGTACGCGGCTAAAGATCTAAAAAAACCAACGCTGAAGGATTAGGAGAAAAGAAAAAAGCGACAGAAGAAAGAAAGAGAGTCGGGGATGAGAACAACGACGCCGACGCCGAGCAACCGACGAGGCGACGACGGTGACGGACGATTGACGAAGACGAAGACCCTTCTCAATCCTTGTAAGTTTCAATTTTTTGGATTTTAAGTTAGGGCTTTTAGTATTGAGTAATTTTGATTTTTTATTTAGGGTTTTCAAATTTCTAAGTAATTTGGGATCTTCTGATCTTAGATTCTTAATCGTTGATCAGTCCTTGTAACTTGTAAGTTTCAATTTTTGGGATTTTAAGTTAGGGTTTTTTTTATTGAGTAATTTTGATTTAGGGTTTTCAAATTTCTAAGTAATTTGGGATTTTTGATTTAGGGCTCTCATATTGTTGAGTAAATTAGAATTTTCCGATTTATGATATTTATTTTGATTATTTGGTATTATTGAATTATTTGTAGGATTGGTGGTGTTTTCTTATTTGTTGATTATGGAGCGATTTTTGAAAAGAAAACCATCGACCGAAGCTGGGACTAGTACTGGGGTAAGTAATTCTATCCCCGTGAAAGCTGCTGTTACTGCTAGTAAAGTATTTGTTGATCAATCCTTGTTGATTATTTGAGACGACCTGATCGGACCCCAAAAAATAAAATTCGGGGGCTCTGCCCCCGAACCCCCCAAAAGAAAATGCACACCCTCACCTCAAATCCTAGATACGCCACTGGTAATTTGTGAACCCCCTTAATTTTAGGTCTGGGTCCGCCCCTGTGGGTAATGCTAACTCGCTCCTTTGTGGAATACTGTATGGGGATGGGATAACCTTCCACGAACAATTACAATGTACTATGCAAATTTTGTCTCCTTCCCCGAGGGTTACATTCACTGTTTCACACTGTTATATGCAACATGGAAGAGTTTCATGACTCTGCATTAAGTCACGATCTTCATTATATAGCATGCGACACTCTCCTCCAAAACAGCATCCTCGTTTGTTGACCATCAAAGATTTTGAGAAAACGGTCAATAGTAGTGCTCCATTTGCTTGAAAGTTTCCCAAAGATGATCCTGTCTTGGACAAGATTGATAAAGAATTGCCTGGTCGTACTAATCAGTTTGCACTCGAGCTTGGTGTATAGGGAGCTCAGACAATGGGCAAGACCCTTGTTCTGTACGAGGTAAAGATTCAGTCTTTTTATGCCTGGTCCTGGTGGCAACAGATTGGATAAACTTTTTGTTGAGTTGTTGTCAAAAGAATCCCGAGGTAAGCATTGTCCAACTTAAGAATTATTTTGCATAGTTCAGTTTTAATCTAAATTATCTTCCTATTCAAGCCCAGGTATGTACAGTCAGTTCAGTGAAAATTATAAATCTTGGTCTGTTGAAGTTTCAAGAGCCAGTTTGAGAAACTATGTGAAGTTCTTGAGCAAGTTGAGGTCATTCTCCCAAAGGTAAGAGTTGTTTTTGCACAAAATGTACTCCGTCCGTCCCAAAATGACCCGTTTGACTTTTCAAACATTTTATCAAACATTTTAAGGTTACATTTTAAGTTTTGAAAAAATGTGTGGTTTTGGAAATGGAACTAAGCTTTTGGGACAAACAAAATGGGGAAATGGGACTTAAGCATTATGGGACGGGTAGGCGTGTTAATTTGAGAATTATTATTATGTTAACTTCAGAACTGTTGAGCAATATACCCCAACAAGGCAAGCACAATATTGCATTTTGGACCGTCAGAGGGACCAAAACCAGATCTTAAATTTATTTAACAGTTGAAATTATTTACAGGAACAGAATGGTTCTTCATGTCAGACACTCTGACAAGCTCCTTCGATATCAATCAGATTCAGCAGAGGTCAGTTTCTCATATCTTTCAATAATCATTTCCGGGGACACATCTGTAAAATACCCTTTTTCCACATCTACCCCTTCTTCACTAGCCAGCATTTCAACCCTGTTCTGGACCTGGTCCACCCCTACTCTATTGGGCTCCAACAACATACAAGCAATCTCAGTCGAGTCCTCACCATGGACCAGGCCCAATGTTTGGACAGTAGGAAGCCCACCACCTCTCGCACTCACTTTCTGAGCAATCCGTTTGGCAGCTGAGACATCGGTGGACATGATTGGTACGTTGTATGTTGCTACCCATGGGCGTGCACCTATCATAGTAATGCCTCTTGCTGGATGGGCCACTGTTGGGCCTTCGTCCGGGTTTTCCAGGAGAGTTTCTGATTTGGGCCAACCGGCCCATTGGGTACCTGTATTGTTGGGCCGGTAATAGCCCAACTCACGACGGATGATGTCCAGTGCCTTCCCTGTCGGATGCGCTGCGTCGTACAGGTATGCTGGTACTGCAGTGAACAAAAACATGTGATAACGGTGTATTGTCAACCACCCCACAGTATACTCCATATATACATATACACATACACATATACATACACAAATACATATATACACACATATGGCGAAGCCACCCTTAGGAAAAGGGAAATCACTCGCCTCACTTAACTATCGGCTCTTAGCATATTAGTACCTTCAAAAAAAAAAAAAAAAAAAAAAAAACTAAAAATACTTTCTTTCTTTTTTTTGTCAATTTTGAAACCACAACCCCCCCTCCCCCCGGGTTTGTTGATTTGTGGTAAAAGTTGTACTATGCTATCATTTTGACTCTCTTTTGTGCCAAATTTTATATAATAAGTAATGTTTCTATTCCGTAAGTAATTTTGACCCCTTTAGCAAAATTTCTGGCTTCGCTACATATGCATGCGTGCACGTTTCTTCGTGTGTGATAAAAGATGAGATCGCTACATATGCATATATATATACGCACATGTATATGTGCACGTCTCTTCGTGTGTGATAAAAGATGAGATCTACGTGTAATTTTGTACCTTCAAATCGATTAGCAATAGCTGCAGCTAATGTCCGGGCAAGCCAAGCTGCTTCATCCAATGAAGCTCGAGCCAACGGATGACAAACAATGTCGTCCACGACCCCAAGCCGAGGGTGAGCTCCATAATGCAGCTCAAGATTGGTGGCTGCATAAGCGGCTTCAGCCATGGCTAGCACAGTCTGCTGCAAAGGGGTGTAAATCGGACAGCCAGTAGCATCGTGAGCAACATATGAAACCAGAGTGTAACACGCACGATTATAATCCCGGTCACTGAATTTGTTGACTATTATTGTTTCCGGGTCGAGTTTAGCTGCTCGGGTTATGGAGTCGAGTGCTTCTCGGTTTCGGGTCTCGGAGATGTAGACCTTGCAGCAGAGTAGCATGGACTGTTTGATGGATTTCTTCTTGTCCTAGTGGAGAAAATATGAAGTGAGATAAAAATCCAAAATAATTTTTATATGTATGTATATTGTGGCTAATCACAATATACATACATATTGAAATATGATAATTGTTATTAGTTCAAAAACAAAAAGAGTATAAGAATGTTATGGTAATTCATTTCATGCTTGAGTAAAAGAGGTCAATATCAGTTCCTAGAATGAATGTATATTTTCGTTTTCGTATTTCATCATACACTTGCAAATTTAAAGTGTAAAAATGTATTCAGGATATTTATACAGTGTATTAGAAGTATATTTATACATTTTTGATACTAAGTTTTTTCATACGTAAGGTGCCTTTTAAATGAAAAATACTCCCTCCGTCCCAGTTTAAGGTTCTTACTTTCCTTTTTGGTATGTTTCAGTTTAAAGTTCTTAGTTGTTTTATTCCTTAAATGGCAAAGTATGAATAGTGTTTTAGACATTATTGTCCTCATAAAGTTCATCTATTACAATAAAACCATCACTCACCCATCTACTTTTTACCCAATTGCTTTATAAATGGACAATTATATCCTTCACACATTACTATTGTTGACTCAAATTTGTCTTTATTTCTTAAGACAAATTCTCGCGTACAACATGCCGCACGGTGCGGCGGGCAAACCCGGCCCGGCCCGCCAGCCCAGGCCCATTAAAAAAAAAAAAAAACTTTAAAAAGCCATATCTTGAGATTTATAAGTCGATTTTTTTTAAAAAAATAACGTTGTGTTCGTCTTGACGAGACGAATAACACTACATAGGTCATGATATGGTTTGATTTTTTTTTTTTTTTAAAATACATTTTTTACACACAAAACAAATTGATCTGTTGTCAGATGAAAATGTAACACTCTGTTCTGATAAAAGTAACACTTTCATCTTCAAAAAGTAACACTTTTTACTGTTAAATGTAACAGCAATTTTTACAAAAAAAAAAAAAAAAAAAAGGTTTTGCATTTCAATTGTTACTTTCTCAATAAAAAATTGTTACATTTCATATATAATGTTACATTTCAGAATATAAACTGTTACAATTTGAGAAGAAAAAAATGTTACATTCATTTTTTATAAAATGTAACATTTGTTTAGTTGTCAATCATATGTTAATTTTGGGGAGAAAAAAAAGTGTTACATTTGAAAAACAGAGTGTTACATTCTTTATAAAAAGTGTTACTTTTGTTGGAGGAAAAAAAGTTGGGGTGGCAAAAAAAAAAAAAAAAAAATCGGCAAAAAAAAAAAAAAAAAAAAAAAAGGTCGGCTCCTGGCGCCGTCGCACGCCGTGCGGCGGCCGCACAGGAGAACGGCTCATTTCTTAGTAAGCGTGTAAAGTCAAACTAAAAGCCTTAAACCGAGACGGAGGGAGTAGATATTAAATTTGTGGTGAAGAGAATGCTTGATTAAGATTTGAGTTGAATATCATCCAGCCTTACACCATGGGACAGTTGACTTTTCAAAGAAATATACTATTAATACTTTCGTCTCAAAATAAATGTAAAAAAAATAAAAAATCTTTTGTTTAAGTGCAAATTTGATTTATTTCATTTTGAGATGGAGGGAGTAATGTATAAAAATTCGTGTGGTTTACTTTATACTTTCTCCGTCCCAGAGTATATGTCTACATTTCCTTTTTAGTCTGTCCTAGAGTATATGTCCACTTTTCCTTTTTTAGTCCGTCCCAGAGACCAGAGTATATGTCCACTTCCTAAAATTATAAAGAATCTTTATTATTCTTCTCACTCATTATTTCTCATACTTTACTTTTATACTCAAAACACCAATCAACTTACTATTTCTCTCACTCATTCTCTTTCCTACTTTACTTTTTATACTCACAGCACTTACATCACTTCCACCACTTCTTAATTTCCGTGCAAATGAGAGGATGAACAATATAAGTATTAACTTTTAACAAAAATGTAATACTCCCTCCGTCCTAACCTTATGGTTACTAAAATTGAATGTGCGAAAATTGATAAAAATATGTGTTGTGAGTGGGAAGAAGAGAGAAAATAAGATAGTAGGTAGTTGTTGTGAGTGGGGAGGAGAGAGAAAATTAACATTTTAATTTTAGGTAAGTAACTAAAAGTATAACTTAAAGTATATATGAGGTGCTCAAAATTGAAAATAAGTAACCCTAAATATTGGACTGAAGGAGCAATTGTTATTCCCTCCGTCCCAGTTTAAGGTAATTACTTTCCTTTTTGGTATGTCACAGTTTAAGGTTCTTAGTTGTTTTATTCCTTAAATGACAAATGATGAATAGTGTTTTGGATATTTTTATCCTCATAAAGTTCATATATTACAAAAAAACCACCACTTACCCATTTACTTTTCACTCATTTCCTTTATGAATGGACAATTATATCCTCCACACACTACTTTTTTTATTCAAATTTGCATTGATTTATTAATAAGCGTGTAAATTCAAACTAAGAACTTTAAACCGGAACGAGAACCTTAAACCGGAACGAAGAGATTAGTATGAGATAAAAATCCAAAATATTTTTTCCTCTATATTTTCACTTTTTATAAAACGCATGAACCATGTGACCAAGAAAGACTAGAAGTTTTTTTTTTAAAGAGTTTGACAAGTGTGTGGCTAATCACAACTTATATTACTTACACATCACATGATTGTCCTTTTTCAATACTCCATTATTAAATCTACTGCGAACTACTTTTGTATTTTTATGTTAATGTAGTAACCCTACACAATTAATGTTGACAAAGGTTTTATCATCTTTTCATTTTTTTTTTTACATACACTATTTTTTGGCTTGGGAATATGATGGAATAAAGCAAAATGGGTCACTAAACTGTCTGCGCTTCTTTGTGATGAAGCAGCAGTCAGTCCATGCAATTTTCGACGCAATTTTCATCATGGGTCATCTAGAAACAACCTCTCTGTGCTTTAATACAGGGGCAAGGCTGCGTACATCCGACCCTCCTTACCCCACCATAGGTGGGAGCTTTTGCGGCACTGGGGTAATGTTGTTGTTGTATATAGGGGTGGCAAAATGGGTGTTTTGGGTGTACCCATTAAAGTTAAAATATCCGGATATCCAATCAATTTTTAACTTTAATGGGTAAACCCAAAACACCCAATTTGCCACCCCTAGTTGTATACATAGGTACCCAAAAATCTACCATAAACCCAATCCAGCTAGAGTATGACCACGGCTTGCAATTATTTTTTATTTTCTTTTTTCATTCAAAAAACCTTTATTTCAAGGTATTGGTGATCGCACTTTGGACTTTAACGAATATCCATTTATGTTTCGAATATATTATACAGAGTGAAGAAATATGCTCAGTAATATTGGGCATAACAACATTCAAAGTAATACTCCCTCTCTTTCCCTCCACCCTGTATTTCAGGTCAGGGTAGTGTGAACTTATTTCATTTTTCATCTGTCTCGTCTCAGGTTAGTGTGAACTGCCCAAAATAGCAAAAAATCTTTACTTTTCCTCTCACTCATTTTCTCTCTTAGAGCATCCACAATGGAAGGTTTTTAGGAGATTTTTATTTTCATGAAAAAGTTTTTTTTTTTTTTGAGCTTTTTACCATTGTGAAGATTTTGAAAAGGAGTAGCTCCTTCCACAAAGATCCACAAAGAGCTCTTTTTATGAGCTCTTTCATTAACTTTTCACTGATTCCCTATATTAGTAATTAAATGTTAGGAGCTTTATTATTGTGGAAGAAGGTTTGAAGTTTTTATTTAGTTTTACACTCACAACACCAACCAGCTTACTATTCCCCCTCTCATTCTCTCTCTTATTTAATTTTTCATACTTACAAACACTTCATTCTACTATTTATTTCTCCCACTTTTCCTTAATTTACGTGCCCAATCTTTTAGTTCACAGTAACTTGAGAGTTGAGACGGAGGGATTATTATTATTATTATTATTATTATTTTAACAAGAGGGAGTATTATTTACTAAAAAGCTGAAAAAGAAAAGGATGGCAATTTATAATCTATTAGGAGGAGGCACTTTGGGAATGATATCTAACAAGCTGGAAATGACCCCTTGACCTGATAAATTCACTTGGGAGGGTTTTCAAGACAAGGAATGAATTGAAAGTGGCATATATGTGTGTGTGTGTGTGTGAGAGAGAGAGAGAGAGAGAGAGAGAGAGAGAGAGAGAGAATTACCTTGGTGGTGATGGTGAGGTTGAAATCCATGGCTCTCTTTACTTCTTATATAGTCAGTTGTAGAATGAGGAGGATGGTATGTGTATATATGTGTGTATTTATATAAGAAGAAGAGGGAAGAGGCATAAGTTGGAAGTAGTGGAAAATGTTTTGTTAAATTTGGGATATATGACTCAGCACTGATTCAAACACCATTCTCAACCCAACTGTCCCCATCCCCACACCATTAACTCTATATAGTCCCCCATTCAATCTTCACATTATACACCCAGTTTTAAATATGATTTTTTTTCTATTTTTTTACTGTTCTTCTCAAAATAAATGTCTTAGATATTAGATACTATAAATATTTTGGTCTAAAATAAATCATCTTTTTTTCTTATTGGAAAAAATCTTTTTTAAGAAGGTGAACCAAAAGTGTCATTGGGTCAAGTTTTAGATGTGATATGAATACAAATAAGAAGGAACCAAGTTTAGCAATCTCATTCTACATGGACTTTTTGGAAATCTGTAAATAGTAGTGGAGCGTAAAGTTTATTCTTCTCTAAAACCATGTTATCTTTCTTTAAAAAAAAAATAAAAAAAAAATTAAAAATATCCTTCCCTCCTTTTTAATCTGTCTCGATGTATATGTTCACTTCTAAAAACGGGTAAATTGAGAAAAGTAAAGTGAGTTCATATAAACAAAGGTGTAAAGTATTACTCTATCCCATGACTAAGTATCCATTTTGCTATTTTAAGTGTTCCATTTGAAAGTACCACTTTTTAAAAAAAAGAAAATATTTCCTTTACTTTTTCTCCCTTTCTCACTAACAACCATCCACTTACTATTCCCTACCCCACTTTCTCTCTTCTTCCTGATAAAGTCTGAGGTTCCATCCTAAAACCAATTGGCAATGGGAGGAGTAGCCCAAGATCTTTATATAGTCAATGCATGGCTAGTTAATGTTGGGGAATTGTGGTATATCTGTGCACTTCATGCCCATACAATTCTGATAATGGTGAGACACAACAACCATGCATACGAATAATATGAAAGTAATCAACAAGAAAAGAACACAATATTTGTTAACCCAGTTCGTCAACAACAATGACTACATCTGGGGCACTGCCAAGCCAGGATATTTCACTAATATCACAATCTGTGTCTGTTTATAATAAAGTCTACCGCTCTATATAGCAAGGAGATAACATCTCCATGTAAACATTCTCATCACACATCTCACCCTAGACATGCTTCAACCCATCCATGGAATGCCCCAAAGGACACCCCCAAGGGCTAGCACTCACTTGGCTCTCTTTATGACTCTCAGATTCTCTCTGGCTATTTTTTCTAGTGTGTACACAATGTTTATGGCCATCACTTGGTTTATATAGGCAACACGTCCAAAACCTAAAATAAGTACGAAACCCGGAATAATTAAATTCCTAATTCCACTTAAACAAGGAATCACAAGGAAAATTAAATTCCAACCTAGTCAAACAAGGAATCCCATTAAATCCTTATATGACTCAAATTTAATTTCATTTTCCTTCTAGGTTTTGTCTCCACAACCCAACAATCTCTCACCTGGAGACTAAACCAAATCACGTGACTACCATCTCCGTCAAAACTCCCACCCGAGTATGACTATTCACACATTGTCACCACTACATTCGAATTTTGCCAAAAGTCTCATCATTAGGCTCACCAAAGCCCACACAAACGAGTTGAAGCGAAGCGTAGGTCTTCAACATAACTACCGGAAACTTCTCTTCCCTGAGTCTTCACTTCCCAAAGTGATCCTCATTGCAATTATCTCCGCTCGTCTGTTCGTTGTTTCTATCCACGAACCCCTATGCAATCACGTGCCTTCACAGTCTTGGTCTTTCTGTGTACCAAAGAAACTTATCTGCAACTGATTCTGGATAACGCTCATGTTGTTGGGTTTTGAGCAAACATGCGCAGCGGAATAAACCCAAAGTCTAGATCCATTCAAGATGATTAAATTAATACGGAGATGAATTTAGAACACTAACCGTGATGGAGCTTTAAAATTCTGAGATCTTCAATCTTTGTTCTTCGCGCTTCTTTGAATCACGAACGCAGGAACACGACCGCAAAACTTGGATCACGAACTTGGAGGAGTTGATGCCAACGCCCTCTATGTTTATCCACACGCGAACGAATATCAAGAAATATTCTTGATCCGGATTGCTAGACCCAATAGAAACTATTTCTATTATGAAGGCTATATGAAAACTATGATTCTTGTTCTTGGGAAGAAGAAGAATATATTTTCTCTCTTGGAGGCTCTCTAATTGATTAAACATCAATTGTATCTGATTAGGTTATTAGGAGAGGTATTTAAACTCATTTAACCTAAACCCTTTAGGAGAAATAGGTTAAAACCCATCATAATACGTAATCAGGAATTCTGGGCCGAACAGGACCTGCTCGGCCGAGTCCTTTGAGGTGCTCGGTCGAGCGCCTCTAATTTTTACCCTTCTGTTTCTCTTGCTCGGCTGAATCCTTTGAGGTGCTCGGCCGAGCACCAGCAGAAAGTCATTTTTAGCCTTTTAAACAATTCGTTCATTTGTGTGTGACCCCATAGGATTATATTAAGTTGGCAATGAGCCCAAACATATTTGTACTCATAAATCATGAGCGGACTCTAGCAAGCCATCATGACTACCCAATTAATATAACTTGTCAAAGTTCGAGAATCCTTTATAGAACATATTACAATCTCTTTGTTTCACGATGTCTATTGAACGTAAGCCATGGTCAATGGTCAACTTACATAGTCCAATGCTTTCTCAATCCCGAATGTATTGATAAGACAAATCTTATTTGAGCACAGTCATGCATTTCATCAATACCATTCATCGAGTGGCCAAAGCTTGACATATCTCTTGACGAGGAACAAATCCTTTCTTGGCTTATTACTCTTCCCTATATGATTCTGATTATGCCAATCGTATTCTTTATAACTACCCGGTTAGGGGTAACGTTTGAATATGTCAAACATAATGTTCATCAAGTGGAAGACTGTAATAACCTCAAGCCTAAAGATTCCAGTAATATAACTATATGAGACTTAATTATGACATTGTGACAATGACATAAATCTCATACGGGTCAGTCCAGTATTTGTTCTCCAACAAATACCCATAAGTTTAATTGTATCCCATACACCATAATCATCGTATGATTATCTATCAAACTTATACTAACAATTAATCATAATTATCAGGGACGGGGTATTATTATAATAAACATGTAAAGGATATAATAATCAAACAGTCAATATCTTTATTAAAACATAATCAATAGATAACATTAATCGTTCCCATAACGTGCCTAGAGCATACAACACCAACAATCTCCCACTTGCAATAGGCCTAATTAATGTATCGAATACCCATAGACCTAACATGACCTTCATGCTTTTCTTGTGGAAGACTCTTTGTCAATGTGTCGGCAATGTTATCATCAGTCGGTACTCTGAATATATTTACGTCTCCTCTATCAACGATCTCTCGAATGATATGAAAACGCCTAAGTATGTGTTTGGATTTCTGATGTGATCTTGGTTCCTTTTCTTGAGCAATAGCACCATTATTATCACAATAAAAGTCTATTTGGTTAGCAATGCTAGGAACCACTTCTAGATCACCAATGAACTTCTTGATCCAAACAGCCTCTTTTGCAGCATCGGATGCAGCAATATACTCAGCTTCCGTTGAGAATCTGCGACGGTACTTTGGTTAGAACTCTTCCAGCTAACCGCACCTCCATTTAGCACAAATACAAATCCAGATTGCGATCTTGAGTCATCATTGTCGGGTTGGAAGCTTGCATCTGTGTAACCACTTACAACAAGATCATCTTCCATTCCTCCATACACCAAGAACGAATCTTTAGTCCTTCGTAAGTACTTAAGAATCGTCTTGACTGCAATCCAGTGACTCTCACCAGGATCTGATTGGTATCTACTCGCCATGCTCAAAGCATACGAGATATCGGGTCTAGTACATGTCATGGCATACATGATTGATCTAATTGCGGAAGCATATGGAATCCCAATCATTCTCTCACGCTCATCAGTTGTCTTAGGACACTGATTCTTGCTTAGAGTTATGCCATGGCCTACTGGAAAATTTCCTCTCTTAGAGTTTTCCATGCGGAATCTCTTAAGAACTTTGTCAATATATGTATCTTGACTTAAACCAATCAATTTCTTGGATCTATCACGATAAATTCTAATACCAAAGATATAAGCGGCTTCTCCCATATCTTTCATTGAAAAACACTTTTCTAACCAAGTTGATGGATCGGTTTTCTCATATTTTATCTCTACATTTTCATATTATTTTTATTGACTTTTGATTTAATTTAGAATAGTTTAATGTAATTTGTGGTCTATTTGTATTTGAGGATGTTTGTGAGAATTTGTGTATTTTGGAACACTTTTTAGTGTTATTCTGTAATTACAAAGTCCGAGAGCTTAAAGTGTGGAAGACCAAGGTTGGCTAGAGTCAAAAGTCAACAACAAAAGTCAAAGTCCAAGTCAGGTCAACAGTCAAAAAGTCAAGCAGGAAAAGAAGAAGAAAACTGGAAAAGCAGCCAGGCGCCCGCTCGCTTATGATCAAGCGTCCGCTCGCCCAAGCGCCCGCTCACATCAGCCCAAGCGTCCGCTTGAATTAAAGTCACCAAGCGGATCAATTCTCTGCCCAACTAGAGCGCCCGCCTGGGCTTACCCAAGTGTCCGCTTGCCCCTACCGCCAGGAATTCTGGGAATTTATTAATTATCATTATTTTATTGTTTCCTTCCCTAATCTGGACTCCTCTCTCTACTATAAAATAGATTAGGTTTCAGAACAGTTTTTTTTTTATGCTTTCTTTTAGGTTTTCTTAGTATTGAAGATTGTAAGCAAGATTTGGAGTTTTATTTTTCATCATCAAGCGTTTATCCAGGTTTATGGTTTTTAATTATATTCTTGTGATTCTTGCTATGTTGATGAGTAGCTAATCTTTTTGTTCATGGATTGGGAGTAGCACTATCAAATCTCTATGCTAAATCGTACTTAATTAATATTAATCTTGTATTTGTTCATTGGAATTATTTGAATTCGTTTAAAGATTTCAACTTTATAAATAGATATTGTTGATCTTTAAATCATTAGGGTTTAAATTATTGCACTAGCGTGGATAGTTTTTACATTGACCTAGATTTCATTGAATATATTTAATTGAGGACCTAGCGGAAATCAAAAGGATCTAAAATCAATTGTTCTTAAGAACTTAATAAATTATTTGTGTGTGTTGTTGACCTAGAGGAATTCATCACATAAAGATAATAATAGGGTTGCAATCCGGTGACCAGACCGTCCCAACTCTTAACTAAGTGAACGATTTCTTGAACAAGTTTGGTAATCTTTTTATTAAAAATAGCATAGAGTGAAGATAATTGTGAACCCCAATCTGTGAATCTTCGTTATCTTGAATTCAATCTTTGCGTTCTTTGTGATCTTAAATCGTTAGTTTCTTTTCATTGCTTCGTAGTTAAAGTAGTTTAATCAAATCAAATCAAAAACCCCTTGGTTACTTTTACATTAATTAAATCAGCTTGTTTATCCACGAGTCTCTGTGGTTTGACCCTTATATTGGTACATTGCTACTTCGGTACTTGTACACTTGCAAGGTATTTTTATTACAGTGGGATTTTTATCCATCAAGTTTTTGGCGCCGTTGCCGGGGACTTGTTGTGAATTACAAGTTAATTTAATCGGTGTATGTTTGGTAGACGTTCATTGGATCCCGAGTTGGTCCCTTTGAACGATAACATTAATAGACTTGATAGGGGCATTCCCTCTATTAGTGAGTCTGAATCTGAGACTTCTGTCACCGAGACAGAGGTAGTGTTAAGTGAATTAGAAACTTCTTCCACCGAGGGAGAAGAAATTGAAGTAGTGATGGCTAATCCTTTAATGAAAGAATATGCTAGGCCCAAGGTCGACACATCGGTGTCGTGCATTGTCTTGACAGATGTAGCTAAGACCTATGAGGAAAAGGGCCATTATTTTAGTCAGCTGCCTAAGTTCCAGGGTCTTCCCAGTGAGGATTCTTTGAACTTCTTGAGAGAGTACATGATGATTGTGTCGGGATTTCCTGTTAAGGAGGGGGTCACTGACGAACAATTAAGACTTAAATATTTTCCTTTTGCTCTTTAAGGGGCAGCAAAAACTTGGCTAATGTTACTTCCTGCTAGGAGCATTAATACTTGGGATGGGTTGCACGATGCTTTTCTTAAAAAAATCTTCCCACATGCTACTTTGGCCACCTATAGACAAAAAAATCATAGGGTTTACTCAAGAACAAGGTGAGCCATTTCATGAGGCGTGGGATAGATTTAAAATGTTACAAGTGCAATGTCCCCATCATGATTTTCCTGAAAGCCCTTTTACATCAAACATTTTATGGGGGGTTGACTGCAGCTGACCAAGCTATGGTCGACAATGCAGCAGGTGCCTTTCTAGGAACTAAAATTGTTGATCAAACTCAGGAATTATTTGAGATGCTAGGGGCCAATTCTCAAGAAAAATGCTCTAGAGGAAAACCTATGGGAGTGCATGAGTTAAGTGGGGTAGATGAGTTTGCTAGATAGGTAGCCTTGATGAACCAAAATTTGGTAAAATTTAATATTAATATGGGTTCATCAAGTACTAATGTGGTATCTGATTTCTGTGCTAACTGTGGTTCTAATACTCATGCTACTAATGTTTGCCAAAATGTTGCGCAGTGTGATTCTGAATAGGTTAATGCAATGCAAGGTTACCCCCCCACGACAAAATCAAGGTGGTATATATTCTAACACTTATAATCCAGATTGGAAATATCACCCGAATTTTTCGTGGAGGGGTAACCAAGGGAATCAGTTTCAACAAAAACCTCTCTATCCTCCTCCCCCACAAGAGAATCCAGAACAGCAACCCAAGCAATCTTTGGAGGATATGATGAGGTCAATGATGCAAGAGAAACAGCAGCTGAGGATGATGATGGAGCAGCGAGAGAAGCAGCAGGATGCGGTCAACAAAAAGTTGGAGACCCAAATTGGTCAATTAGCTGTGGGGCAGCAAGGGCACAAACCGGGAACCTTCCCAAGTCAAGGGGAGCAAGCCAAGGCAATCATGACCCTAAGAAATGGCAAACAGGTAAGTAGTGAGGTACATTCTGAACCTTCTCCTAAACCTTCTGAAATCCCTGTGGAGGATGTTGTTGTTAAGAGTACTAATGGCATGGGGGAAATTCCTGCTACTGATTCTTCCACCCCCAAACCATATGTACCTCCCGTACCGTTTCCTGGTAGATTTATGAGAAGCAAGCTGGATAAACAAATGTCTGATTTGTATGACATGTTTTCAAAAGTGAACATTAATCTCCCATTGTTGAATGTCATCAAAAATATTCCAGCTTATGCTAAGTTTTTTAAAGAATTAAATTCCAGGAAACCCAAGTATGGGAATGATGAGAAGTTAATCATGGGAGAAAATGCTAGTGCTGTGGTACAACAGAACCTCCCACCTAAATTAAAGGACCCTGGAAGTTTTAACATTTCTATATCTATGGGGGGACTCTAAAAAGGTGAAGGCAATGTTGGATCTTGGCGCTAGCATTAATCTGTTGCCCTATTATTTGTATCTTGAGTTGGGTTTACCTGAGTTAAAACCCACCACAATGACCTTGCAACTGGCCGATCGTTCAATCAAGAGGCCATTGGGAACTGTGGAGGATGTTTTGGTGCAGGTAGCCAATTTAATTATTCATGTGGATTTTGTGGTGCTAGAAACTGTGAATGGTGTTGGGAATAATCAGGATTCTCCCATATTGCTTGGGCATCCATTTATGGCTACTACTAACACCATCATTAATGTGGGTGATGGGACTTTGTCTATGTGTGTGGCTAATGAGAAAATTGAAATATCTGTGTTTGATGTCATGCAAAGTCCCATAGATGATGAGTCTTGTAATTGTGTAGATGTTATGGAGGATTGTGTGAGTGAAGTCTTGTGGTATGAGAGAGACTGTGAGGAGTTAGAGTCTTTGTTGTCAACTGGCGGTGAGAAACTTAGGGATAATGCGGAAGTTCAACTGATGGCTGTGGAAAAGGCCGACGAACACCATCCTAGTGATGGCCCGTTTCACCCCCTAGACCACTTCAATGAGAAGTCGGTGCCTTCTATTCTAACCCCTCCAGCTCTTGAGCTTAAAACCCTCCCCTCAAATTTAAAGTATGTCTTTCTTGGGGAGGGTGAGACTTTGCCAGTGATAATTGCCTCTGATTTGACCCTAGAGCAAGAGGCCAAGTTGATAAAAGTGCTTTGTGAGCACAAGTCGGCCATAGGGTGGTCCTTAGAAGATATTAAAGGCATAAGCCCCTCCATGTGCATGCATAAACTTAATCTTGTTGATGGTGCTAAACCGTCTAGAGAAAGACAGAGGAGGTTAAACCCTCACATGGAGGAGGCAGTTAGGAAAGAGGTCCTAAAGTTGTTTGATGCGGGCATTATTTATGCCGTCGCTGATAGTGAGTGGGTGAGCCCGGTTCAAGTTATTCCAAATAAATCGGGTTACACTGTCACCACTAATGAGAAAGGTGAGGAAGTGACTACTAGGGAAGTGACTGGGCTTAGAATGTGCATAGATTTGCGCAAACTTAATGCTGCAACAAAGAAAGATCACTTCCCTTTGCCCTTTATTGATCAAATATTAGAGAGGTTAGCTGGACATGCGTATTACTGTTTCTTGGATGGTTTCTCGGGATATAACCAAATTCCCATTGCACCAGAGGACCAAGCCAAGACTACCTTTACTTGTCCCTTTGGCACATTTGCTTTTAGGAGGATGCCCTTTAGGCTATGTAATGCACCTGCGACCTTTCAAAGGTGTATGACCTCCATATTCTCTGATTTGATAGAAAGATGTGTCGAAGTCTTCATGGATGACTTCTCTGTATTTGGTGACAGTTTCGATGGATGCCTCGAGAATTTGTCAATGGTTTTAAAACGTTGTTGTGAGACAAATTTGACCCTTAGTTGGGAAAAATGTCATTTTCTCGTGAGGCATGGTATTGTGTTAGGGCACTTGGTATCTAGTAAGGGGATTGAGGTAGATAAAGCAAAGATTGATGTGATTTCTAAATTACCTCCCCCCTGTGTCGGTTAAAGGTGTACGAAGTTTTCTGGGCCATGCAGGTTTCTATAGGCGTTTTATTAAAACTTTTCTAAAATTTGTAAGCCTTTATGTAACTTGCTAGCTAAGGATACTGAGTTCATCTTCGACCAAGAATGCTTGAAAGCATTTAATTTGTTGAAAGAAAAGTTAACTTGTTCCCCCATTTTGTCTAGCCCCAATTGGTCTCTACCTTTTGAGATCATGTGTGACGCGTCTGATTTTGCGATTGGGGCTGTGTTGGGGCAAAGAGTGGACAAATTACCTCATGTGATTCATTATGGAAGTAGAACTTTAAATGACGCACAACTGAATTATACTACCACTGAAAAAGAATTTTTAGCAGTTGTGTTTGCTCTTGAAAAGTTTCGTTCTTACTTGCTTGGATTCAAGGTAATTGTCTACTCCGATCATGCTGCATTAAAATAATTGTTAAATAAAAAGGATGCTAAACCTAGACTTTTTAGGTGGATGCTCCTACTGCAGGAGTTTGACATTGAAATTAGAGATAAAAATGGGACCGAAAATGTGGTGGCGGATCACTTATCTAGGCTTGAGGATTTCACTTTCACGAGTGTAATTGATGGGGCGATTCCGGTTAATGAAAAATTTCCGAATGAGAAACTTTTTGCTTTACATGTCCAAGAGCCTTGGTATGCTGATTTCGTGAATTATCTTGTGACTAATTTGATGCCACCACACTTCACTTACGACCAAAAACGAAAGTTTAAGTCGGATGTGAAGCATTATATTTGGGATGACCCTTATCTGTGGAGAGTGTGTCCGGATAAGATTATTTGGCGTTGTATTCCTGAGCATGAACAGGCTAGTGTGTTGAGGTTTTGCCATGAACTCCAATGTGGGGATCATTTTATTGGGCAAAAGACCGCTAGGAAAGTGCTTCAAGCGGGGCTATATTGGCCCACCTTATTTAAAGATGCTCAGAAATTTTGTGTGAGGTGTGATAGATGCCAACGGACTGGCAACATAGGAAAAAGAGATGAGATGCCCCTACAACATAATTTAATTGTTGATATTTTTGATGTTTAGGGCATTGATTTTATGGGTCCCTTTCCCCCTTCCCATGGCTACTTGTACATACTTGTTGCTGTTGATTATGTGTCCAAGTAGGTGGAAGCAATTCCTAGCCGCACAAATGATGCTAACGTTGTTTGCAAGTTTGTTCGTGACAATATTTTTAGCAGGTATGAAGTGCCACGAGTCATCATCAGTGACCAAGGGACGCACTTTACTAACCGTATGTTCAACCAAGTACTTAAGAAGTATGGGGTTGGTCACAAGTTGTCTACGGCCTACCATCCTCAAACCTCGGGCCAAGTGGAGGTGAGCAATCACCAAATCAAGGCAGTGCTTGAGAAGACAGTGCGTCCAAATCGTAAGGATTGGTCTTTAAAGTTGTGTGATGCACTGTGGGCGTATCGGACTGCATATAAAACTCCTATTGGCATGAGTCCGTACCGCATTGTGTTTGGGAAGGAGTGCCATCTTCCGGTGGAGTTGGAACACAAAGCATATTGGGCAACCAAAGCGCTTAACATGGATTTAGGTCTAGCGGGAGAGAAGAGGTTGCTCGATTTAGATGAGTTGGCAAAGTTGAGGCAAGATAGTTATGAGAGTGCTAAATTGTACAAGGAGAGGACCAAGCGGTATCATGACAAAAATGTAAAACCCAAGTTTCTTAAACCGGGTATGAAGGTCCTTCTCTTTAACTCTCGCCTAAAACTTTTTCCCGGTAAATTGTGTTCAAGATGGACGGGTCCATATAAGTTGGTTCGTGTCTTTCCCCATGGAGCCGTGGAGCTAAAGGATAAGAAAGATGGGACAATTTTTAAAGTGAATGGACACCGGGTGAAGCCGTATTATGAGGGACTATCAATTTTGGAAGACATCAATGAAATTGATGTATTTGATTTGATGGACCCGGAGGAGGCCACTTAATTTTCATGTGGCATTATGTCGAGACAATGACTTAAAACAAAAGCGCTTGTTGGGAGGCAACCCAACAAGGTATCATTTTATTGCTTTCTATTTTTTTTTTCCTTTCAGTTTATCATTATTCTTTTAATTAAGATTGTGTTATTTCTTCAATGCCATGAGGACATAGCACACTTTTGGTTTGGGGGTGGTGGTATTCATAATAAAAAAAATGGTTATTTATTGCTTTCGTGTCTTTTATTTCTGGGTCGGTTCGAACTACGGTGACCTGAGCCCCTTATTGTCCTAGGGGGAACGTAGGCAACGAAAGTGCGGTCAAATAGTTGGTCTGTGTCATCCTTTATAGATCTCTCCGAGTTTGTGGGTTTATAGGGGAGTGTAAATAGGGTCACCCTCCAAAAATATTTTCATTTTATTGAGTCATATTTTATTTTGAATGGATATTACGCTTGTGATGTTTGTTTGTGGTGGTGTGCAGAGATTCAACCCAACTGGAGCGTGAAAAAAAAATTGCGGCTAAAAATTGGACCAAGCGCCCGCTTGAATTTAAAAATCGAAAAGTCCAAGTTCTATGGCCTACAGGAGTGCGCGCTTGATATCCAACGATCGCCCGCTTGCTGACCAAGCGTCCGCCTGGCCCTACTCGAGCGCCCGCTTGATATGCGAAGAAGGGAATCTGAACCTGGGTATAAACGAATTTTGGGGGAAATAAAACCTAATTCTTTCCTCATCATCTCCCTCTCTCTAAAAATTCCCTCACACCCATCTCTCTCTCTCTCTCTCTCTCTACAAATTAACCACCCAAACCCACCATATTTGAAAAAATTCTACCCCAAATCTTACCCCTCACACACCCATTACAATAATCTAAGGCCAAAACCCCATTTATTCCGGGAAATTGCAAGTTTTTGTTCAACTTTGAAGAAAGGTAAACGGGTTGATTTGAAGGTGTTCGGGTTGGAATTTTACGGTTCTACAGAAGGATAAAGTAGTTGTGGAGTCAAGAGCTTTCCGGGGCTACCATCTCCCCCAACTCCGGCGAATATTCCGGCGACACTCCGGCGAGATTTTCCGGCGACACTCCGGTAAGAAATTTTCAGCTTTTTGTAGAACTTTGAGTGGGTTACTTGTGTTGAGATAATGCCTCCAAAAGGAAAGGGTCGTCGTGTTCCCCCGCCCCAAGTAAATTTAGACTTTTATAACGACCGGTTTGTTTCTCGGGCATCACAAGAGTATTTTGAAAATAAAGAACATAATGGGGTAACTGTAGAGAGGGGTTTTGACCTGAAAAACTGTGGGATGGATGAAGTGATAGCATTTTATAAATTGAAAAGATTAATGGCCAAACCATCCCGGATGGATTCACCATTGTTGGTAAGGGAATTCTACGCGAATTCCCATTCGGCGACTGAGGCCATCGACATATGGGTGAGGGGATTCAATGTTGATGCATCCGCTGCGGCAATAAATACTTTTTATGGGTTGTCAAATGATGTGGAGGTGGAGGATTGTGATTATTGGAGATTGAAGAGGGAGTTGCAGGAGAGATTAGATGAGTCGCTAGCTCTATTTTCGGCAGAGTTTGGTGTGCTGATTGAGAGGGGTACTATCAGGCATGGGTACCTGTTCCATATTAGGGAGCTGAGATTGGAGTTGAGGGCACTGTATCGATTTATATGTGAGAGGATCATGCCTACCTCTCATTATCAGGAGGTCTACTGGTACACGGCACCTTTGCTCTATGCCATGATCAAGAGGATGCCCGTGAATATAGGGGGTATAATACTCAGTGAAATGAGGGATAGGGCCCAGAACTTGGAGAACAAGAATTATCTTTACCCTATCCTGATCACTACTATGGCAGAGAGGGCGGGGGTGCCTATGTCAGGACTCCTCAAAACTTTGTCTCCAGGTACCACGGTGGAAAAAGCTACTATTGAGAGTGGAGGAGCAAGAGGATGAGGACGGGCCCCAGCCCCAGTTCAGATGGATATGGATGAGGACTCACCGATGACTCAGAGAGAGATGCAGTATTATGTGTCTGGGCAGATCCATGGGGTGGATGAGAGGCTGCAGGAATATCAGCAGCAGCAGATGCTAGCCAATTATCATTGTCAATGCCGTGAGGATGAGAACGATGAGCGGTTGAAGAGACTGGAGGAGGCGGTTTACGCCAACATGCAGGAGGAACAGTATTACCGGCGCCGGATGATGGCGCACCATTTTCCTGGAGAGCAGTTTCCTCCTATGATCTATCCGCCACCTCCTTCTCAGTATACACCATCACCACCATCTAGCAGTGATTGGGCTGGAGCGACTTGGGATGAGCCCTTTAGAGGACCAGATCAGGGGACTACTTCGGGATCGGGTGTGCCTGGTCCGTGGGACCATTTTTTTCCGCCTCCGCAGTGATTTGAGGTATCCGTACCCTTGTATTTGTACTTTATTTGTGAGAGCATTGGGGGCAATGCTCAGTTTTAGTTTGGGGGTGGGGGATACCTGTTGGTTGATTGATGTTATCACCTGTATATTTAGTTAGTTTTTATTATATAAAAAAATGAAAAAAAAAAAAAAAAAAAATTGAAAAAGAAAAGAGAGGCTAGGTGAAAACCCGAAAGGGCGCCTAGACAAAAGGAGAGGAAGAGAACAAATCCCATGGCGTAGGAGACATAAGGGATGTTTGGAGCGTTAGGGTAGGATTTTATTTTGATGTAGGAAGTTTGGATTAGAGGCGATAGGATAGAAAATCCTCAGATTTTTTTTTGGAGTAATAAGGGGTGTTGGAGCTAATTATGCGGTAAATCTTTGTTATGGACTTATCTTAACTTTGATTTCTTTTTGAGGGAGAACATAGTGAAAGATAAGCGTGGGGGAAACATAGGTCGTTTTAGTTCCCCCTAGCTTTCATGTGTGGGCCCTAGTTGGATATGCGTATTCTTTTTTTTTTTCATTATTGGTGTGATATCAATTAGGGCCATTGTTATGTTTTGTTTTGGGAGTTATAAGGAGCAGAGTTCTTTACACTCCGAGTGATTTTTATCCTGTTCTTGACTTGGTTGACGGGAGATATAGAGGAGATAGGTATCATTTTCCTTCACGCTACGCTTATTAGACCGGTGCTTAGATGTGGGGTTAGGAATATTACTCTGGGACGAGTAATGGTCTAAGCGTGGGGGAATTTGATGGATCGGTTTTATCATATTTTATCTCTACATTTTCATATTATTTTTATTGACTTTTGATGTAATTTAGAATAGTTTAATGTAATTTGTGGTCTATTTGTATTTGAGGATGTTTGTGAGAATTTGTGTATTTTGGAACACTTTTTAGTGTTATTCTGTAATTACAAAGTCCGAGAGCTTAAAGTGTAGAAGACCAAGGTTGGCTCGATTCAAAAGTCAACAACGAAAGTCAAAGTCCAATTCAGAGTCAACAGTCAAAAAGTCAAGCAGGAAAAGAAGAAGAAAACTGGAAAAGCAGCCAGGCGTCCGCTCGCTTATGATCAAGCGTCCGCTCGTCCAAGCGCCCGCTCACATCAGCCCAAGCGTCCGCTTGAATTAAAGTCACCAAGCGGATCAATTCTCTGCCCAACTAGAGAGCCCGCCTGGGCTTACCCAAGTGTCCGCTTGCCCCTACCGCCAGGAATTCCGGGAATTTATTAATCATCATTATTTTATTGTTTCCTTCCCTAATCTGGACTCCTCTCTCTACTATAAAATATATTAGGTTCCAGAACAGTTTTTTTTTTATGCTTTCTTTTAGGTTTTCTTAGTATTGAAGATTGTAAGCAAGATTTGGAGTTTTATTTTTCATCATTAAGCGTTTATCCAGGTTTATGGTTTTTAATTATATTCTTGTGATTCTTGCTATGTTGATGAGTAGCTAATCTTTTTGTTCATGTATTGGGAGTAGCACTATCAAATCTCTATGCTAAATCGTACTTAATTAATATTAATCTTGTTCTTGTTCATTGGAATTATTTTAATTCGTTTAAAGATTTCAACTTTATAGATAGATATTGTTGATCTTTAAATCGTTAGGGTTTAAATTATTGCACTAGCGTGGATAGTTTTTACATTGACCTAGATTTCATTGAATAGATTTAATTGAGGACCTAGCGGAAATCAAAAGGATCTAAAATCAATTGTTCTTAAGAACTTAATAAATTATTTGTGTGTGTTTGGGACCTAGCGGAATTCATCACATAAAGATAATAATAGGGTTGCAATCCGGTGACCAGACCGTCTCAACTCTTAACTAATTGAACGATTTCTTGAACAAGTTTGGTAATCTTTTTATTAAAAACAGCATAAAGTGAAGATAATTGTGAACCCCAATCTGTGAATCTTTGTTATCTTGAATTCAATCTTTGCGTGCTTTGTGATCTTAAATCGTTAGTTTCTTTTCATTGCTTCGTAGTTAAAGTAGTTTAATCAAATCAAATCAAATCAAAAACCCCTTGGTTACTTTTACATTAATTAAATCAGCTTGTTTATCCACGAGTCTCTGTGGTTCGACCCTTACATTGGTACATTGCTACGTGCAAGGTATTTTTATTACAGTGGGATTTTTATCCATCACAAGTCTTTAAAGACTGCACTGCAGGAATGTCGTTTCCAATGAGAAATATGTCATCAACATATAGTACTAGAAATAATACTACGCTCCCACTAATCTTCTTGTAAACACAAGGTTCATCTTCGTTCTTGATGAAGCCAAACTCTTTGACCG
This sequence comes from Campanula takesimana, assembly GCA_026119855.1. Taxonomy (NCBI): domain Eukaryota; kingdom Viridiplantae; phylum Streptophyta; class Magnoliopsida; order Asterales; family Campanulaceae; genus Campanula; species Campanula takesimana. The sequence continues at coordinate 579,060 of JAOWBW010000833.1, forward strand.
ATTCATCAAATCGAAGATTCCAACTCTTTGAAGCTTGCTTTAATCCATAAATAGATCTTTGCAACTTGCATACTTTATTAGAATTTTCTGGAATTACAAAACCTTCAGGTTGTGTCATATAAACATCCTCAAGTAAGTTCCCGTTAAGAAACGCTGTTTTGACATTCATTTGCCATATCTCATAGTCAAAATATGCGGCTATGGCAAGTAAAATTCTTATAGACTTGATCATTGCTACGGGCGAAAATGTTTCATCATAGTCGATTCCATGAATCTACCTATAGCCATTCGCTACAAGTCTAGCTTTATAAGTATGCACCTTTCCACCCATGTCAGTTTTCTTTTTGAAAACCCACTTGCATCCTATGGTTTTTTACACCTTCGGGCGCATCAATCAAGTTCCAAACTTGATTATCATACATGGACTTAATTTCAGATTACATGGCTCCAAGGCATTTATCTGAATCAGGAGCGGACATTGCTTCTTGGTAGGAAGTAGGTTCGTCATCAACTATGACTTCCACTTCATTGCTATCCGTCATGAGAAATCCATATCTCTCAGGTTTGGATCGCACCCTACCAGTTCTGCGAGGAACTTGAGTATTCTGAATAGGTTCCACAACTCTTTGTGAAACTTGTTCAGATCCAACATTTTGTTCCATATTATTTTTGGGTTCTCGAACCTCTTCGAGATTAATTTTTCTCCCACTAATTCCTTTGGAGAGAAACTCTTTCTCTAGAAAGGTACCATCTCGGGCAACAAACACTTTGTTGTCCGTGCGGTTGTAAAAGTAATAACCCTTAGTTTCCTTAGGGTAACCCACAAAATAACATTTGTCTAATTTTGGTGCAAGTTTGTCAGAGATCATTCTCTTAACATAAGCCTCACAACCCCAAATCTTCATGAAAGACAAACTAGGTTTTCTTCCAGTCCACATCTCATATGGAGTCTTTGGAATAGATTTAGTTGGAATTCTATTTAGTGTAAGAGCAGCAGTTTCTAGTGCATGTCCCCAAAAGGATAAAGGAAGACCAATTTGACTCATCATGGAGCGGACCATATCCAATAAAGTCCCATTTATCCGCTCGGACACACCATTTCATTGTGGCGTTCCGGGTGGAGTTAATTGTGAAACAATTCCACAATCTTTAAGATGATTGTCAAACTCTTGGCTTAAATATTCTCCACCTCGATCAGATCGAAGTGCTTTAATAGTTTTGCCAAGTTGATTCTGTACTTCATTTTGAAATATTCTAAATATCTCAAAAGATTCACTTTTATGTTTCATTAAGTAGATATAGCCATGTCTGCTAAAATCGTCAGTAAAAGTTATGAAGTATTGATATCCTCCCCTAGCATTGCTGCTCATTGGTCCACATACATCAGTATGTATGAGTCCCAATAAGTCACTAGCCCTTTCACTACTCTTAGTAAAAGGTGTCTTTGTCATCTTTCCAAGTAGGCAAGACTCACAAGTTTCATATGATTCAAAATCATGTGAATCTAAAAGTATGTCCCCATGGAGTTTTGAGATACGCTTCTCATTAATATGACCAAGACGGCAATGCCATAAATAAGTATGATTTACATCATTAGGTTTGGATTTCTTATTTACATTATAAATATTCTCATTATTCCCACTTTCAACATCAAGAACATAAAGGCATTAAATGAACATGCAGTACAATAAAGCATATCATTTAAATAAATAGATAACTTCTTATTTTTAATAAGAAAACTATAACCTTCATTATCCAAACAAGAAACTGAAATAATATTTTTACTCAAATCCGGAACGTAATAACAATTGTTCAAAACAAGAATTAATCCGCTAGGTAAAATGACATCATATGTTCCTTCGGCTAATGCAGCAACTCTTGCTCCATTCCCCACGCGTAGGTTGTAGCGACCCCAAAACCCGTCCCTATTTATTTTATATTTTTGGGGATTTTTATTTGACTTATGTGTGCATTTTATGTGTTGCATCATATTTTATGATTTGCATATCATATTTTATTATTTGTGTTATTTACTTAGTTAGTAAAAATAATGATTAAAGGAGTTAAATGATTAAGTTGAAACTTTAGGGTCCTTGTGAAAATATAAGTTTAGGGGCTAAAGTGTTAACTTTGAAAGTTGGGTGACCAAAATGTAAAAGTGGGAGAAGATTTTTATCAAAACCACTTTCCCCTTCTCTCTTTTCTTTCTCAGCATTTCTTCTTCTGCAACTTTCTACGTTCAGTTAGGGTTAAAGAGAAAAAGGTAAGTTCGATCTATTTCAATTTAATTCTTTTTATTTACTTACCCGTTTTAAAAACTAATTATATAAAAATGATCAGGGCGTCGAGTAGGTCATTTCTAGCCGAACAAAACTTATTTCAGCGGTACTTTTTCCGGAACTAGGTAAGTTACTAATTCCCCTTTAAATGTTAAAATAGTCATATATGCTATATATGATACTTCTACTTGTTAATTTTGTGATTTGGGTAATATTTGCTATACTTGTTATTTTGGGACAAAGGGAGTATATGAACTTGGTTTAGCTGGGTATTGTAATGGTTTAAAAACCATGTTGAAAGTTGCTAATGAAAGTGGTTGCTGAAAGTTGCTTAAGTTATGTGTATATGTGTTATACTTGTGGGACGGAAGGAGTAAAAAATGAGCTAAGGAAAGAATCTGGGATTTGGCCCAAATCAGGAGGGGGCGCACGCACCCTAGATAAAGGGGGGCGCGCACCCTATTGACCAAGTTAGGCAAAAAGTGACTGATGAAGGGAGGCGTGCGCACCCTTTTGGGTGGGGCGTGCGCACCCTTGTGTGACCCAAAATAGTGAGGATCTGATGCTTGGGAGCGCGTGCACCCTATGGAGTGGGGCGTGCGCACCCCCCTGTTTTTCAGGTTTGATAGTTTGTGTAACTTGAGTATAAGAGGACAATTGTTTGTGTAGTCCTTGGGGTTGTTTAGGACCCAAACGTGAATGTGTATGACTTTTATGTCGTTAATGAAAAAGATTGGGTTGTGATTAAATGTCCTTATTATGGACTCTTTATGAGAAAGCTTTTGTGTGCATCTTGTGATGTATTTGGCTTAATTCCTTCTTGGATTAAATGCCCCGGGTTTTGTTTAGCAAGTACTCATTACTGTGCTTCTTGTGAAAGTCCAGCTGGTCTTGTTGTAGAGTCAGCCAATGGAAGAATTATAGTGGTACAGGTAAGTCCACTATAAGGTTTTCTATTGGAGCTTCTGAGTCAGGCGGTGGGAGAATTATAGTGGCACACAAGCCAAGTTCACTATAAGGTGTCCACTGTGCCTTCTTTTTTTCCCCAGTCTAGATTGGCCTTGGATGGGATGAATTGCTCCCTTTGGTGAGTACTTGGGTTATGACTTTGTGTCATATTTCCCTCTCTGGTTACTTGGTTCTATTGGTTATGGGTTGGTTTTCGGGATCCCGGCTTCAGCTATTTATGCTGCTCAGATGGTTTTCTTTGATGGGTTCTCAGATGGTTTTCTTTGATGGGTTCTCAGATGGTATTCTCATCAGTTATGCTTATTGGGTAAACCTTGGCTTGGTATCCACCGGAGTGTGGGCTATGTGACTAATGTGATATATGAGTTGATGTTATGTGCTATATGCTATATGTTTACTTGTTGATATTGTTTGTTTATGATCATCATATCATCATGTAACGTAGTTGCATTTTAGTAGCTTACTGAGATTTATTCTCACCCTTATTTGTTTACTGTTTTAGATAAAGGCGGGTCCAGGGGATAGGACACTTGGCACAGGAGGACGTTGGATTGGTAAGAGATGGGACTTGTTTTGTTGAAGGTTACATTATGTAAATGTAAACCCTTTGGGTAGAGTACCCGTACTTTCTTATGGTCACATCTATTTTGGAAAATGTTGATGTATGTATATTTGTTTAAAGGTTTGTAAGCCTTCGGGCTAAGTACATTCGTTGTGAAAGTGTTTGTAAAAGTTTGTTTCAAATTAAGTGAAGTCTTTGAACTTCAAGTGTGTTTTTGTTCCACTTTCTAAAAGGACATTTCGAAAAATTTTCAAAGGTGTTTTATAACGTCTTCCAATCGTGTCCCGAGCATGGGTCCAAGTAGGACCACGGGTCTGGGGCGCGACAGTTGGTATCAGAGCTAGGTTGTAGATGGTCTAGAATGACTAAATGACCTAGGAGGGTAGTAGAGTATAGAGTGAGTAACGTTGAGTGTTTTATGTAGGTATTCATTAAAAATGGGTGAAACTGACGGAGATCAGGCCGGCTCTTCGGGGCAAGGGGATGCCAGAAAAGAGGCTCGAATTATGTTTCAAGGAATGTTCGAAGCAGCAATGAAAACTATAAATGATCAGAGACAAGAAATGGAACAGGTACCACCAAGATATGGCTTAGAACAGTTTCTGAAAATGAAGCCTATGGATTATGATGGAGAGCCCGATGTATCTAAAACTGAAAGGTGGATTGAATCGATGGAAAATATCTTTGATGCTTTGAGATGTTCTGAGGAAGATCAAGTCAGGTTTGCTACTTATAAGTTGAATGGAGCGGCTGAGCATTGGTGGAAAGCTTTGAAAACAAAATGGGATGAAACTCATGTGCCTTACACTTGGGAGAATTTTCTGGGAAAGTTTAAAGAACACTTCATTCCTCGAGTGGATCAAGACAGGAAGGAGATGGAATTTCTTAGCTTGGAGCAAGGTTCTATGTCAATTGCTCAGTATTCAGCTAAATTTTCAGAGTTGTCCAGGTATTGTACTCACCTAGTGGCAACTGAGGAGAGGAAGACTACAAGGTTTGTGAAAGGTTTGAAAACTGTGATTAGAACTCAGCTAGTATCCCATAAGTTGCAAGATTTTCAAGATGCAGTTGATCGAGCCTACCAGGTGGAGCATGACATTGAGGAACATAAGAAGAAAATGGAATTGTTAGGCGCTGGGAAGCAAGTTAGGCAACAACCACGTGGTGATAATAGAGGAAATCAAGGTGGATCTTCGCAATTCAAAGGGTCTTCTCAAAGACAGTCAGGTAATAGAAATCAAAGTAATACTCCAGGGAGTCAGAGCAGAGGATTTTGTAACTATTGTCAGAAAGAAGGGCATTCAGAAGAGAGATGTTGGAAGAAACAGGGTAAGTGTTTGAACTGTGGACAGTTGGGACATTTTCAGAAGGATTGCCCTAAGTATAAGATGCAAGCATCGGGAAGTGTGGTTGGGTCCTCTCAGGGTCAGAAGAGGGATTCCTCAGGCAAGCCTAAGGTTCAGGGTCGTATCTTTGCCATTTCTCAGCAACAGGCTTCAGAGTCCTCTAATGTGATAGGAGGTATTATTTCTGTGTCTAGTTTGAGGGCACGTACACTTATAGACCCTGGCTCATCGCATTCTTATGTGTCTGTGCATTTTTCTTCTAGATTGCATATGTCTTCTGAATCTCTGCCTTATGTGTTAGAGGTGTCAACTCCTATAGGGGAGTGTTTGGTGACCAATGAGGTGTTGCATTCTTGTGATGTGCATATACGTGAGCATGTTTTACCTGCTGATTTAGTTATCTTACCATTACAAGATTTTGATGTTATCTTGGGTATGGATTGGTTGGGTAAATATCATGCGTCTGTTGATTGTGCTAATAAGGTGGTCACATTTTCTATCCCTAATGTTCCTAAGTTTTCTTTTGAAACTGTTCCTTGGGGTAGAGAGATTCGAATTATTTCTTATATGAAGGCTAGAAAGTTGTTGAACCGGGGTTGTGCGGGGTATTTGGCTAGTGTTCTTGATACTACTAAAAGGGTTCCTGATAATGAGGATGTGCCTATTGTTAAAGAATTTTTAGATGTATTTTCTTCTGAGTATGCTATGCCTCCTGACCGGGAAATAGAGTTCTGTATTGACTTATTTCCAGGTACGGCTCCTATATCTGAGGCACCTTACAGAATGGCCCCAGCTGAATTGAAAGAGTTGAAGGTTCAGTTGCAAGAGTTACTTGATCGAGGATTCATTCATCCTAGTGTATCTCCGTGGGGAGCTCCAGTATTATTTGTTAAAAAGAAGGATGGGTCCCTGAGACTGTGTATTGACTACAGAAAGCTGAATCAGGTAACTATAAAGAATAAATATCCGCTTCCTCATATTGATGATTTATTTGATCAACTTCAAGGGTCGGTTGTCTTTTCAAAACTTGACTTGAGGAGTGGGTACCACCAGTTGAAAATCCGTTCTGAAGACATTTCTAAAACTGCTTTTCGTAGTAGATATGGTCATTATGAGTTTCTGGTTATGCCTTTCGGGTTGACTAATGCCCTGGCTGTTTTTATGGATATGATGAATAGGGTCTTTAAACCTTATCTTGATACCTTCGTGGTTGTATTTATTGATGACATTTTGGTTTATTCCAAGTCCCGGGAGGAGCATGAACAGCATTTACGAATGGTTTTATCTATTCTTCGTGAGAAGCAGTTGTTTGCTAAATTCAGTAAGTGTGCTTTTTGGCTCAATGAAGTATCTTTTCTTGGGCACGTGATTTCTAATAAAGGTATATCAGTTGATCCATCCAAAGTTGAGGCTATTGTGAATTGGAAGAGGCCAGAATCAGTTACAGAAATTCGAAGCTTCTTGGGGTTAGCTGGGTACTACAGAAGGTTCATTGAGGGGTTTTCTAAGATTGCAACTCCCTTGACTCAGTTGACTCGAAAGAATGTTCCTTATGTGTGGAATGAAAAATGTCAAGCTAGTTTTGAAGAGTTGAAGAAGAGATTGACTACAGCTCCTATTCTCGCCCTACCTAATGGTAATGATGATTTGGTAATATATAGTGATGCTTCTAAGGAAGGCCTCGGGTGTGTATTAATGCAAAATGGAAGGGTGATTGCATATGCTTCGAGGAAGTTGACTCTGAGTGAGCAGAATTATCCTACCCATGACATGGAGCTTGCAGCTATTGTCTTTGCATTGCACAAGTGGAAACATTATCTTTATGGAGCAAAGTTTGAAATTTTCACAGATCATCAAAGTTTGAAGTATCTTTTCTCCCAGAAAGAGTTGAATAATAGACAACGAAGATGGATGGAGCTGTTGAAGGATTATGATTGCACCATTTCTTATCATCCGGGCAAGCCAAATGTGGTAGCTGATGCTATTAGACGGAAGTCTTATATAAATTCATTGATGGTGCGGGAATGGAAGATGTTGGAGGATGCTCGAGATTGGAGTCCTTATGAATCAAAGCATGGAGCTATTTTTGCGAACATTCGAGTATTTACAACTTTAGTTCAACAAATAAAGGAAGCTCAGAAGGATGACCCGGAGTTGGTAAAGATATTGGATAAAATCAAAGAAGGTAAATTTGAGGATTTTTTCTCTTAGTCCTGAAGGGGTATTAACTTTCAGAGGTCGATTGTGTGTGCCTAATGTTGATGGGGTTAAACGCCAAGTTCTTGATGAAGGCCATAAATCAAGGTATACTATTCATCCCGGAAGTACTAAAATGTATCAGAATTTAAAGCAACACTTTTTGTGGAATAATATGAAGAGAGAAATAGCGGATTATGTATCCAAGTGTTTAACATGTCAACAAGTTAAAGCTGAACATCAAAGGCCCGCAGGATTGCTTCAACCGTTAGAGATTCCGGAATGGAAGTGGGAACATGTTACTATGGATTTTGTGACAGGGTTACCTCGTACTCGAAGAAGGTTTGATGCGGTTTGGGTGATTGTTGATAGATTGACAAAGTCTTCTCATTTTCTACCTATTGAAATTGGTTATTCTATGGAAAAGCTTGCAACCTTGTATATTAATGAGATCGTGAGGTTACATGGAGTTCCAGTGAGTATTGTGTCTGATCGTGACCCTAGATTCACATCTCGATTTTGGCAAGCATTTCAGAAGGCTTTGGGTTCAGAGTTGAGATTCAGTACAACTTTTCATCCTCAAACAGATGGTCAGTCCGAGAGAACTATCCAGATTCTTAATGATATGTTGAGGGCTTGCTCAGTTGATTTTTCAGATTCTTGGGATATTCATTTGCCTCTCGTAGAGTTTGCTTATAATAACAGTTTTCAGTCCAGTATTGGGATGGCTCCTTATGAAGCCTTGTATGGGAGGAAATGTCGGTCTCCTATCTGTTGGGATGAAGTGGGAGAAGCCAAGATTTGGGGTGTTCAGATGGTTAATGATTCAGTTGAGAAAGTTAAACTTATTCGAGATCGTTTGAGTACTGCTCAGAGTAGACAGAAAAGCTACGCTGATCATCGGAGGCGAGACCTTGAGTTCGAAAAAGGTGACTTTGTGTTTTTGAAGGTTTCCCCTAAGGTTGGTATTCGAAGATATGGAAAGAAAGGCAAGCTTGCTCCGAGGTATATTGGCCCATTTGAGATTCTTGGAAGAGTGGGAGATCGGGCGTATCGTCTTGCATTACCTCCTTCTCTTGATAAGATCCATGATGTGTTTCATGTCTCTATGCTTCGGAAATATGTGTATGATTCTTCTCATGTTCTATCTAAGGTTCCCGAAGATATTGAGCCGAGTATGTCTTATGAGGAACATCCGGTCCAAGTCATTGATTCGAAGGTGCAAGAATTGAGAAACAAAAGTATTCCTCTTGTTAGAGTTGTGTGGAGGAATCACAATGTGGAGGAATCGACTTGGGAGCTTCGGGAAGAGATCGAGAGGAAGTACCCTTGGTTGTTTGAGGGCCTCGGTAAGTAACCCTAAAATTCGGGATGAATTTTCTTTAAGGGGGAGTGATTGTAGCGACCCCAAAACCCGTCCCTATTTATTTTATATTTTTGGGGATTTTTATTTGACTTATGTGTGCATTTTATGTGTTGCATCATATTTTATGATTTGCATATCATATTTGATTATTTGTGTTATTTACTTAGTTAGTAAAAATAATGATTAAAGGAGTTAAATGATTAAGTTGAAACTTTAGGGTCCTTGTGAAAATATAAGTTTAGGGGCTAAAGTGTTAACTTTGAAAGTTGGGTGACCAAAATGTAAAAGTGGGAGAAGATTTTTTATCAAAACCACTTTCCCCTTCTCTCTTTTCTTTCTCAGCATTTCTTCTTCTGCAACTTTCTACGTTCAGTTAGGGTTAAAGAGAAAAAGGTAAGTTCGACCCATTTCGATTTAATTCTTTTTATTTACTTACCCGTTTTAAAAACTAATTATATAAAAATGATCAGGGCGTCGAGTAGGTCATTTCTAGCCGAACAAAACTTATTTCAGCGGTACTTTTTCCGGAACTAGGTAAGTTACTAATTCCCCTTTAAATGTTAAAATAGTCATATATGCTATATATGATACTTCTACTTGTTAATTTTGTGATTTGGGTAATATTTGCTATACTTGTTATTTTGGGACAAAGGGAGTATATGAACTTGGTTTAGCTGGGTATTGTAATGGTTTAAAAACCATGTTGAAAGTTGCTAATGAAAGTGGTTGCTGAAAGTTGCTTAAGTTATGTGTATATGTGTTATACTTGTGGGACGGAAGGAGTAAAAAATGAGCTAAGGAAAGAATCTGGGATTTGGCCCAAATCAGGAGGGGGCGCACGCACCCTAGATAAAGGGGGGCGCGCACCCTATTGACCAAGTTAGGCAAAAAGTGACTGATGAAGGGAGGCGTGCGCACCCTTTTGGGTGGGGCGTGCGCACCCTTGTGTGACCCAAAATAGTGAGGATCTGATGCTTGGGAGCGCGCGCACCCTATGGGGTGGGGCGTGCGCACCCCCCTGTTTTCCAGGTTTGATAGTTTGTGTAACTTGAGTATAAGAGGACAATTGTTTGTGTAGTCTTTGGGGTTGTTTAGGACCCAAACGTGAATGTGTATGACTTTTATGTCGTTAATGAAAAAGATTGGGTTGTGATTAAATGTCCTTATTATGGACTCTTTATGAGAAAGCTTTCGTGTGCATCTTGTGATGTATTTGGCTTAATTCCTTCTTGGATTAAATGCCCCGGGTTTTGTTTAGCAAGTACTCATTACTGTGCTTCTTGTGAAAGTCCAGCTGGTCTTGTTGTAGAGTCAGCCAATGGAAGAATTATAGTGGTACAGGTAAGTCCACTATAAGGTTTTCTATTGGAGCTTCTGAGTCAGGCGGTGGGAGAATTATAGTGGCACACAAGCCAAGTTCACTATAAGGTGTCCACTGTGCCTTCTTTTTTTCCCCAGTCTAGATTGGCCTTGGATGGGATGAATTGCTCCCTTTGGTGAGTACTTGGGTTATGACTTTGTGTCATATTTCCCTCTCTGGTTACTTGGTTCTATTGGTTATGGGTTGGTTTTCGGGATCCCGGCTTCAGCTATTTATGCTGCTCAGATGGTTTTCTTTGATGGGTTCTCAGATGGTTTTCTTTGATGGGTTCTCAGATGGTATTCTCATCAGTTATGCTTATTGGGTAAACCTTGGCTTGGTATCCACCGGAGTGTGGGCTATGTGACTAATGTGATATATGAGTTGATGTTATGTGCTATATGCTATATGTTTACTTGTTGATATTGTTTGTTTATGATCATCATATCATCATGTAACGTAGTTGCATTTTAGTAGCTTACTGATATTTATTCTCACCCTTATTTGTTTACTGTTTTAGATAAAGGCGGGTCCAAGGGATAGGACACTTGGCACAGGAGGACGTTGGATTGGTAAGAGATGGGACTTGTTTTGTTGAAGGTTACATTATGTAAATGTAAACCCTTTGGGTAGAGTACCCGTACTTTCTTATGGTCACATCTATTTTGGAAAATGTTGATGTATGTATATTTGTTTAAAGGTTTGTAAGCCTTCGGGCTAAGTACATTCGTTGTGAAAGTGTTTGTAAAAGTTTGTTTCAAATTAAGTGAAGTCTTTGAACTTCAAGTGTGTTTTTGTTCCACTTTCTAAAAGGACATTTCGAAAAAATTTCAAAGGTGTTTTATAACGTCTTCCAATCGTGTCCCGAGCATGGGTCCAAGTAGGACCACGGGTCTGGGGCGCGACATAGGTCCACCTCGCCATCTTTGAGTAGCCTCCTATTCCTTAGTGCCTGCACATTTAAACAAATGTGAGATCCATATCCGGTATCTAATACCCAGGAACTAGAAGTAGAAAGTAGAATATCTATAATATAGATACCTGAAGTAGACGCAGTCCCACTGCCCTTCTTCTTGTTCTTCAACTCTTGCTTGTAAACCTTGCAATTGCGTTTCCAATGACAAATCTCATTGCAGTGGAAACAGATTGCATCCTTTTGGGAAGTAGGTTTAGCCACATTAGCATTGGCAACAATTGCCTTGCCAATCTTGGGTTTGACAATTTTTGTCTTAACCCCTTTTCCTTTGCCTTTAGAGTCTTTTCCTTCCTTTGACACTATGAGCACAGGAGCAACTTCTTTACCGATTTTCTTTTCCGCTGTCTTAAGCATCCCATGCAACTCAGACAGGGACTTATCCATCCCATGCATATTAAAGTTCATGACGAACTGATTATAGCTTTTGGGCAATGAATTAAGTATAAAATCAGTGGCCAACTCAACATTAATGGGATGGCCAAGTCTCTCTAGATGCTCAAAATAAGCCTTCATTTTAAGAACATGAGGGCCCATAGCCTGCCCTTCGCTCATCTTGCATGAGACCAATGCAGCTATAGTGTCGAACCTCTCTTGCCTTGCTTGTTCTTGAAACATATCTTTCAACGAAGCAGCAAGGTCAAATGCTTCCAAGTGTTCAAGAGTCTTCTGAAGCTCTGGACACATGGCCGCAAGCATAAGACAACCCACCTCACGAGAATCACTTTTGTGTTTCTTGTAGGCGTTTCTCTCATCCTTGGGTGCATTAGAAGCAGGTTCATCTTCAGGAACATGCTCATCAAGAATATAGAGCTTGTCCTCATGCTTTAGAATAATTCTAAGGCTACGGATCCAATCCGTGTAGTTAGCTCCATTTTCTTAAAGTTTTTTCTTCTCAAGGATAGACCGCAATGATAAATTTGTGCTTTGAGCCATTATCTACAATTATGCAAACATATAATTAAATATAAGTACTAACTTAATTTTAAAGATATAGCAATTATTAGTATTTCACAAATACTCCCACTAAATTATATAACCTTCGTATACATCCAATGTATAATATAATTTAAATGGGCTAAGATCCCACTTTAATTTAATCTCAAGTCCGCTTTGGCGATACTGCTCAAAATCAAATTCATTAGGTAGACAACTCCTTGTCAATCATATCATATATGACTCTTAGATCTTTTATGAGATTTTAGACATCATATGTCTAACATGTTTTAATCTCATCTGTGTCTTAGGCCCAAAACTTTGTCTTTTGATAACCTAATTAAGTCAAATAATTTTAAACATATAGGAATCACTCTTTCCTCATCTTGCTCATAGATGGATAGAATTAATGCACCTCGCTTTGGCAGATCCCACATAAAACTACCCATGTACTCACAAGTGTTTTAATCATGGATTGGCACGGAACTTAAATTTTAATGAAGGTTCACATCATATAGCATGGTAACATGTTTATAGTCACATAATATAAACACATAAAGCATCGGTTAATAATTTAATTAATCCAATTAATTAAACTATGATTTCATGTGATTGATTTATGGGGATAAATTCTTTAACACATAATTGAGAGCACGATTGTACGGTCGAAACTAAGCCAAAAGGCATCCACAATCCCGTACCAAATTTAGAAACTAGAAGAAACAACTATGTAAGGTCGAAACTAAGCCAAAAGGCATCCACAATCCCTTACATAATGTAACTTGATTCTAAATTCTTTTGTCTCATCAATTTATTACTTTGACCTTGAGATTTGTTTTCAGGAAACACGGTTTCTCAAACCAGCCATCTGACAAACAAATTCAATCTAAAGTGATTTCAAACATGACATTTAATTTCAGGAAACACAGTTTCAAAAACCAGCCATCTGAAAAAAAAAATTATGTCCAAAATCATTATGCTCGGCCGAGTCCTTTAAGGTGCTCGGCCGAGCACCTTTGTGTTCAAAAACCGTACCTTCTGATCCCTTCTGCTCGGCCGAGTCTTATGAGGTGCTCGGCCGAGCACGCCGTCAGAACAGATTTTTCTTTTCCAATTTTAATCCTAAAATTGCTTTCCCGATTCAATTAGGGTTTGGTGTTCATGATGATCAAATCACCATGTTCATCAAAACCTTGAATAAACAATTTATTCATAAATAAAAGATCATCAACAAATCAATCCAATTAATTTTTGATAATCATAAGGAACATAATAATCAAATTATTATTACAATCTTAGATCCCACATAATGTATTTAAACGGTGCGATTTTATGATCTCCATATATCTCATATACATACATAAAATTCAGATCACATAAACATCATGAAACTAAATTCAATTAGCATGCCAACACATATAATCCAATTATATCATTAACATGTTGTTATCAAAATAACCATGATGAACGGGGCTCTGATACCACTGTGGAATAAACCCAAAGTCTAGATCCAATCAAGATGATTAAATTAATACGGAGATGAATTTAGAACACTAATTGTGATGGAGCTTTAAAATTCTGAGATCTTCGATCTTTGTTCTTCGCTTCTTTGAATCACGAACGCAGGAACACGACCGCAAAACTTGGATCACGAACTTGGAGGAGTTGATGCCAACGCACTCTATGTTTATCCACACGCGAACGAATATCAAGAACTATTCTTGATCCGGATTGCTAGACCCAATAGAAACTATTTCTATTATGAATGCTATATGAAAACTATGATTCTTGTTCTTGGGAAGAAGAAGAATATATTTTCTCTCTTGGAGGCTCTCTAATTGATCAAACATCAATTGTATTGATTAGGTTATTATGAGAGGTATTTAAACTCATTTAACCTAAACCCTTTATGAGAAATAGGTTAAAACCCGTCATAATACGTAATCAGTAATTCTGGCCCGAACAGGACCTGCTCGGCCGAGTCCTTTGAGGTGCTCGGCCGAGCACCAGCAGAAAGTCATTTAGACTTTTAAAAAATTCATTCATTTGTGTGTGACCCCATAGGATTATATTAAGTTGGCAATGAGCCCAAACACATTTGTAATCATAAATCATGAGCGGACTCTAGCAAGCCATCATGACTACCCAATTAATATAACTTGTCAAAGTTCGAGAATCCTTTATAGAACATATTACAATCTCTTTGTTTCACGATGTTTATTGAACGTAAGCCATGGTCAATGGTCAACTTACATAGTCCAATGCTTTCTCGATCCCGAATGTATTGATAAGACAAATCTTATCTGAGCACGGCCATGCATTTCATCAATACCATTCATCGAGTGGCCAAATCTTGACATCTCTCTTGACGAGGAACAAATCATTTCTTGGCTTATTACTCTTCCCTACATGATTCCGATTATGCCAATCATATTATTTATAACTACCCAGTTAGGGGTAACGTTTGAATATGTCAAACATAATGTTCATCAAGTGGAAGACTGTAATAACCTCAAGTCTAAAGATTCCAGTAATATAACTATATGAGACTTAATTATGACATTGTGACCATGCCATAAATCTCATACGGGCCAGTCCAGTATTTGTTCTCCAACAAATACCCATAAGTTTAATTGTATCTCATACACCATAATCATCATATGATTATCTATCAAACTTATACTAACAATTAATCATAATTATCAGGGACGGGGATTATTATAATAAACATGCAAAGGATATAATAATCAAACAGTCAATATCTTTATTAAAACATAATCAATAGATAACATTAATCGTTTTCATAACGTGCCTAGAGAATACAACACCAACACATGTTGGCCAAGTTATCTCTCTCGCTAGCGCTAGCCTTCTCACAACTTTCTACCGACATACCGTTCCTAGCGAAATTTCTCCCACCATGGAGATCTCGGCCCCCGCCATCCTCACATTCCAGGCAACAACCCATACGAAACATGTTGTATGTGGTGTAAAACATCATTTGCCTCACGAGCTACCAAGTTAGCTACCACGGCAATTCTCCACATCTAACAGCCGAAGGCGACCACACAACCTTCCTCCTAGCTGCTCAATGGCCAATCAAATATCTCTTCCATGCACCTTTGAATTCTCCTGCACATGTAGAAACTTCTGCATACCCCATACGCTTGCTTTATACATTATGTACCCTTCTGCACACTCTCTCTCTGCATGTCTTCTGCACAAAATCTGCATCTGCACAAAATCTGCACGTGCGCTGCATGGAATCTACACGAAATCTGCACATGCATTGCACGAATTCTGCACATCTGATGCACATACCCCGTATGCCTATTGCCTGTGCTTACACATGATCTGCACACCTATGTGATCAATCATCTATCAAAGTCTGGAAAACTTGAATCTTTCTCTCTTGCAACTTTCATAATCCAAATCCGTTGCTCAAATTCGTAACAATGAATTTCTCTGTTGATCAATCTCCGCCCATTATCACTGCACCCATAAATCCTTAATAACACGATCCGTCAAGATCCCTGCAACCCCTAGCAACAACCAGATTTTGCAACCCTGGTCTTGGATCCATGTCCTTCTATGATTATGTTACCTGCAACCTTGACCTGAATACCTGCAGCCCCAAATCCATCCGAATTTATGAAACCTTGATCCTATTTGGTCTTAGTAATCATAAAATCAAAAGAATTTCTGCAGCCCCTAATTCTGATCCGCGTTCCTGGAGCCACTTTCAATCAACTCGGACAGACCTGATCTTTCTAACCGGAAGCTCTGATACCAGTTGTTGGGGAATTGTGGTATATATTTGCACTTCATACCCATACAATTCTGATAATGGTGAGACACAACAACCATGCATACGAATAATATGAAAGTAATCAACAAGAAAAGAACACAATATTTGTTAACCCAGTTCGTCAACAACAATGACTACATCTGGGGGCACTGCCAAGCCAGGATATTTCACTAATATCACAATATGTGTCTGTTTACAATAAAGCCTACCGCTCTATATATCAAGGAGATAACCTCTCCATGTAAACACTCTCATCACACATCTCACCCTAGACATGCTTCAACCCATCCATGGAATGCCCCTAAGGGCACCCCCAAGGGCTAGCACTTACTTGGCTTTCTTTGTGACTCACAGATTCTCTCTGGCTATTTTTTCTAGTGTGTACACAATGTTTATGGCCATCACTTGGTATATATAGGTAACACGTCCAAAACCTAAACTAAGTAGGAAACCCGGAATAATTAAATTCCTAATTCCACTTAAACAAGGAATCCCAAGGAAAATTAAATTCCAACCTAGTCAAACAAAGAATCCCATTAAATCCTTATATGACTCAAATTTAATTTCCTTTTCCTTCTAGGTTTTGTCTCCACAACCCAACAGTTAATTCCCGATGTGGGATAATGTCTTTAACTCGCCCCCTCACGTGTTGCCGGGCTTAGCCAATGTTACAACGTGGACTTATCAATCGGGTGGCGCGGAGCAACATCGTGGGCAGGGTTTTAATCTTCCCACTTTCATTTATCCTTAAATAGATTATAAAGGGTACGTATTTACCCGATTGCACCCCTATACTAAATCCACGTTTGCACGTGAGGAGGAGTGGCTCTGGATGTTTTTATATAGTCGGGCATTGGCTAGTTAATTTCCGATATGGGATTGCTCCAACACGCCCCCTCACGCATAGCCGAACTTAAAACTGATTCGCAATGGGAGGAGTGGCCTTCGATCTTTATATAGTCAGACATTGGCTAGTTAATTCCCGATATGAAATAATTGCTCCAACACTTCACACTTACAACACTTACTTTTTCAACATCTTTACTTAATTCTCATGTTAATAAAATTGGGTACTTTATTACAACACGGAGAGAGTATTTTTGATTGCGATAATATGCTTCAAAATCAAGGTTTCTTTTAAGAAGGGAAAAACATACTTCCTCCAAGTTCATATTAAATGTCATATTTTTTATTCATCATAAAATAGAAGTATATTTTAAATAAATAAATGATTTTGACACATTTTTATAATACAAGCAAATACAATATTCTCTTTACGATGCTTATTATTGAACAAAGAAAGTACATAAATTCATTTTTCTTATTCACAATTAATAGAACTTGAAAATTACAATTTACAAGTATCTTTTTTAAAAAAATTAAGACATTTATTTTGAGACGGAGGGAGTAACAATTATTTTAACCTCTTAAAAATTATAATTTCATTCTCCACAATCAAATACGTACATAAAAAGGTATAAGATATATTAATTCCAATCACGCTAGTCAAATTTAAAAATTCTTTTTGAAGATATAAGAATGAAAAAGCGAGTTTCTGGATGAGGTTGGTATTTTATTTTATTTTATTTTAATTGATGAGTTGTGCATTCTAGAAAGAGTTTGAGGAGTTTTCTTGGAGAACGGTGTTTAGGTTCCTTTATGAATGAAATATGGATTTCGAACCGCTCCACCCGCTCCACCCAATAGCTCCGATTAGAGCTACCTCATTGGATTTTGTGTTCGACGGATGAGATGTGTCCGAGCTCGGTAAGACACACAAAAAATTGAAATCATCTTAGCCGCACAGATGATGAGCTCGAATATAAAATTTGAACTTTTCCTTATTTGAGAAATAATCTCAATAATAATAAATGATAATAATAACTAAATATGTACAACAGAAAATAATAATAATAATTAGGTTAACTCTTGGTTTTATATCCAATATTAATTACAAAAGTAATTGCACTGTCGGTATATTGAGTAGGTCTTATGAAAAACGTGTTTTACCTTAAGGGTAGGAAAAACGTGTTTTTCCAAACACGTTGGCGCTTGTTTTTAAAAATAAGCGATGACATTTTTGTAAATATTGGCAAGAATAGTAAATACCAGTGTGAATATTCTAAAGTGTCAATCATTTGGACTGACGTTTATAAACATTGTCGTTGGCACATTTCAAAAGTGCTAGTGTTAGTGTTAGTGTTTAAAAGTGTCAGTCATTACACTGACACTTATAAACATTGATACTTGCACTTATCAAAAGTGTCAGTGGTAGTGTTAATATATGCCAATGTAACATGTCTGACACTTTATAACACTAACACTAGCACTTACGAGTTACGACAAGCGTCAGTTATTTACAATAATGTCGCCGCTTGTTTTAAAACAACTTCCCCTTTTTTACAAAAATTCCAACACCCCATTTTTAAAACACGTTTTACGTGAACCTTAAGAAAAAACACGTTTTTCCCTCAAATTTTCACCCATATATTTTCTTTATTCATAGAAATAATAATTTTAAAATTGAGTCAGTCTTTTGAAAAACCTGTTTTACACTAACTTTAGTGTAAAATTTATCTTTCTTGAAAAAACAGATTTTCTGTAAGAGATGAAAAACAAGTTTTACAAAAAAGCTAGTGTAAAACAAGTATTTCACCGGATTTTCACTTTAAAATTAATGAGATAACCAATAAAAATAAAAATCATAATAATAGATATTCAACGATTATCTTATTATTATTATTATTTTCAAATTGCTGGAGTTATTATTTTATTAGCTTTAAACCTAAGTTATTGTTATTATTATTATCATTAAATTATTATTATTATTATTATTATTATTATTTTATTAACATTATTATTATTATTATTATTATATATTATTATTATTATAGTTCAAGATGAAATAATGTTTATCTTTGCAAACCTCATTATTTGAAAATAAAATCAAACTTTGATTAATAAGAAAGCTCAACGCTAAAGACATTAGTTAACCTTTAAAATTTTGGACCTCTTAGTATTGAATATCTAGTTTTAGTACTTTGCAAATAAAAGAATATTTTGGAATTTGTGGATGTAAAATTTATTTTATAGAAGTTCTTGACCCATTTCCCAAAAATAAATTTCCATTTTTAAACATTGTCGTGTATTTCTTTTTTCTTTTGGGAGGGGCTAATACCACCACATTTAATGCTTATCCACTACAATTTTTTAAAATTTACCAAATTATCATTTGATATTTTGATGAATAAATCCACCATTGTACTATACCAAAAATACCCTAAAGTTTAGCTGCTGACCATCGGTAAATTCTATATACAAGGCATATTACATACAAGGCACCAATAATGGCAAAACTACCCTCGTGTGTCGTGTGCAAAAGGACGACTTGAAGACTTTGTGTCGTGTTAAAACACACGAGATATACCAAATGTATAAGATGTTAAGTCGTGTTCAATTATACGAGTTGTACAATACTCTGTCATACATAAACACACGAAATAAATGTAAACAAGTCGTGTATATTTTATAAGACAGGCCGTGTCATACATGTCGTATATAATAACACGATATAAGTCTATATTCTCGTGTGTATGCATACGACATATCAAAATGAAGGTGTTCTTCGATGATTTGCAACACGATGTTAATGATACGCATATGCTATGTTATATTATTGAATTGTGTTGTTAATTGAGCAAAATTTATACACTTATACATGACAAGGAACAAACGTCATATTGGATCATACAATATCATATAACCTATCACATTTAAGTGATACCACTTTATTTATAATCACCTAACAAATGATTGTGGTGTTATGTTTCTAATCAATAATATATTTAAAGAGGTAATTAAACATGTTATAATGCATCATACAATATCATATATAAGCTACCACATTCATTAGGTTAATGTGATACCGCTTTATTTATCAACTAACAACCGATATTATGATGTGCATGTACTATGTTAAATTAATCAATTATATGTTATATTTCTAATCAAGATTATATATAATGAGTTAATTAAACATGTTATATAACGAGCTAAGTTGTTTCGATGATTTGCCAAACGGGGTTAATGATAAGTTGTATACATTAGAGGAATACCAACTACTCAAGATTATATATTTGAAATTATCATATTTGTTAATCAAGATTATATGTTTCTTGTTATATAAGTTGGAAAACAAACAATGATTACATATATAGATGAACCAACATCATAAATTATCATAAACACACACACCACATTTATTTAAATTAATTTTTATTTTTTATATGGTGTGTCGTGTT